>MVAM01000132.1:0-45027 GCA_014825675.1 Cystofilobasidium ferigula
TAAGCTTTTGGGTGGAGAGTTCTATTTTTTCGCCATCGTTTTTTTTGTTATTTTTTTTTTTTTTTTTTATATTTTTTTTTTTGTTTTTTTTTTTTTTTTTTTTTTTTTTTCCCCCCCCCCCCCCCCCCCCCCCCCTTTCCAGAACCTCAACCTCGCGCTTGGGTACGACGAGTACGCCGGCATCCCGCTCGACAACTGAGCGATGTCTGTCAATCAGGATCTAATACGCCTTCATTATCCTTTTCATTACTTTAGCGGGAACGGCGTGAGAGGGCCGTGCACCGGCGTTAAATGACCTCCTTCCTGTGAATGCTCTTGAGCCGGGTGAGCTGGTCGAAGCCTGTTTAACACCGCCCTCGAATCAGCGCTTGCACTTGATAGCAAGATGGCATCTGGTGATGACGTACCGTATGCGCTGAGCGAGACGCCCCGGCCGGAGTCCTTGACGCCGGTCCAGGCAAGGGCAGGGTCGAGATAGTCGCATCGGTTAAGGAAGACGGTGCCGACTTCAAGTGCAGGCGAACGAACGGGGCCATGTGAGCCTGCAAGTGCCATGGGACAAGAGAGTGAGAATGGACAAACCCTCAAGCTCGTCCGCCAGTTTCTCAAAGGCGGAAATGGAGGATGCATCCTTGGGGTTGGTCCAGACGGACGCGGTGAGGCCGTAGGGCGAGTCATTCATGAGTTTGAGCGCCTCCTCGTCTGACGAGACCTGCGGTGCGGTGAGAGAGTCATCAGGTTAAGACCTTCAGCGGCGGGTCGGTGAAAACACTCGCCTTCATGATGCCGACGACGGGACCGAAAGACTCCTCGCGCATGATGTCCATCGAATGGTCAACGTCGATGAGCACCTGCGGCGCGACGTACGCCGTGCCCTCCTTCGCGACATCAAACTTGCTCTCGTCAATCAGCGCCTTCGCGCCGGCCTTGACAGCGTCTGCGACCTGTGCCCGAATGCGCTTGGCCGACGGAGCCGAGATGACGGGGCCGAGCGTCGTCTCCTCCAACCGCGGGTCGCCGAGAACGTAGGTGGACGTAAGCTCGGCGAACTTGGCGACAAAGTCGTCGTAGATCGAAGCGTCGACGTAGATGCGCTCGATGCCGCAGCAGCTGAGAGCAGAACAGATTCAGATCCAATCAGTGCTATATTGATGACGAGTTTCCCGCGCACGGTCGCACCTCTGGCCCGAGTTGAACATCGCGCCGTCCACGAGGTTGTCGGCCGCCCAAGCAATGTCGACGTCGCCACGCACGTACGCCGGGTCCTTCCCGCCAAGCTCGAGGCCAACGCCCTTGAAACCCTTGCCCTCCGCCGCGGCGCGTTCGATGCCCTTGCCGCCGGTGACCGAGCCCGTGAACGAGACGAAGGCGACGCGCGGGTCGGCCGAGAGCTTGAGCGTGTTGGCGTGCTCGAGGTGCAGGGCTTGGAGGACGTCCTTCGGCAGGCCGGCGGCGGCAAACGCAGACTGAAGGCGGATCGCCGGCGACGGCGTCTGAGGGGAGGGCTTCAGGAGCAGGGTGTTGCCCGCAAGAAGGCCGGGGATGATCGAGTTAATCAGGCAAAGGTACGGGTAGCTGCCGAGTAAGGTTTTGTGTTAGTCTTGGGGACCAGAGCGGAGGGGAGAGCGCAACGCACTTCCACGGCGATATGATGGCGACCACTCCAAGCGGCTCCTTCTTAAGATAGCGTCGGAATCCCTCCTTCTCCTCGACGGGAACAGCCGCGAGCGACTTCTCGGCGATGCCAACGAGGTACTTTGCGCGCTCGAGCGTGCCTGCAACCTCGCCGGCGGTGTAGCGAATTGGCCTGGGAACCAAAGGAGCAGGTCAGCGAGCGCAAGAGCAGGAAGCGGTGGGAGCAGGTGGACTCACCGGCCCATCTCCTTGGTGAGCTCAGGCACGATCTCGTCCTTCAGCTTCTCGAACTCGGTCTGACACACACACCGAGCAAGATCAGCAGACGCGTGGTATCGACAGGGGGAGCGGCACGCACGAGGAAGCGCTCGCACACGGCGATGCGCTCCTGGAGAGTCGTCTGGCGCCAGGTCCGCTGAGCGACGACGGCAGCCTCGATAGCAGCATTTAGCTGCTCGGGCGTCGTCAGGTCAAGGACGGTGGCCGGCTGGCCGTCGATAGGCGAGATGGTCGTCTGCATAGGGTCGAGAGAGAAGGGAAGGAAGTTGGGTCTTTGTCACAGTAGAGGCGGTGGATGACGGTTCAGGAAGCCGACTGCGCTGCGCTCTGCCGAGCCGCCATAACGCCCATCCGACGCCTCCGTCGGTACGCCTTCCCTCGTCTGAACAGCCGATGCCGCCCCGCAAGAAGGCCAACGAGCGCGCAAAGGTTGACTACCGTGAGTCCGCCAGTCCGGATAGCACCGACGACGACGACGGCAGCGACTTTGGCGCAGAGTCGGCTTCCGCGCACGAGTCCTCTTCTGCCGCCGCTTCCGATGCTTCGGACAACGACTCGGACGACCTCGACGCCGACAGCAGCTCAAAGAAGCGCAAAAAGGGTACCGCGGGCAAGAAGGCTACGAAAGCCAAGAAGCAGAAGGCGAGCGCTGAGAGCGCGGACGAGCAGGATGATGACGTCGACAGCGACGTCGACGAGGAGGGGTACGACAAGAACGGCCGCAAGGTCCTGGGGACGGTCGTCAAGGCGCCTACTACTGGCTTGGGTGCGTCTCGCTCCTGTCCAGAGCCCTACGCGGCTGCCGATCTGACAATCGGGCTTTCGCGCGTTGCCACCCGCTCCTAGTCCCTCCCGGCCGCCTCAGTCAGAACACGCTCGAGTTCATGAAAAAGCTCGCAATCCCTGCTAATAACCACAAGGAGTGGTGCGTCCTCTCGAGCTCTTCGGGTTATCCGAAGACAGGGCGTCGATGGCTCCTTCGACGGCCGTGCCTGCTGGGATGCGCAGCAGTCGCCCTCTGCTCTCATGGCTGACCCGAAGATGGCTGCCTATAGGTTCAGCCGTCATGAACCCGTCTATCGAGTAGCGCAGAAGGTACGATTTCTATGTAGCACTGTTCCAGGCTGGTACTGACGGTCCTCCGAGCTTCTGGCACGCTCAGGAGTGGTACGCGTTCATCAACCACGCCGTCGAGCGCCTCATCGAAATCGACGACGAGATTCCGTTCGTCAAGGCCAACGATGTTGCGGTTAGTCGCTCGGTCTGGCGCGTCAGCTCCTTCTGTGCTGATCGAAGCGTCGGCCGCTGCGCACAGCACCGGATCAACCGCGACGTCCGCTTTTCGTCGGACAAGACGCCGTACAAGCGCAACCTGGTCCGTCGTGCTAAGCACACATCCGTTCGCGAGGCGTCGTTAACCTGAATCTATTGCACAGTCTATGAGCATTTCGAGAAGCGGTCGAAAGGGTATCTTTGCGCACTGTTTGTCCCCTCCGCCCTGAGTATCTGCTTTCCTTCTGACTTTCCCTGCGAACTACACCAGACCACCTCTCAAGTGAGCACGATCTGCGCAATATGATCCTCGAGCTTCGCTTAGTTTACCCCGCTTTCGCCGCAGTCATGCCGAACGACCGATCCATGGCTGCCTTCGGCCTGTGGGACCCGCAGAAGAACGAGCTTGCCAACATGCGGTACATCCCTCCTTGCAAGGCCATTGGACTCTGTCTACGCTGAACCCACTCGTATACCTTTGCAGCGCCGCCTTCTCGCGCAAGCCAAAGAGGATGCGCAAGATCATCAACCACCCGGACTTTGTCAAGGAGTTTGGCGAGGGCACGCCCCTCCCGCCGCCGCCCAAGAAGCCGGCTAAGAAACGCCGCAAGAAGGGCGAGAGCGACTCGGAGGAGGAAGAGGAGGTCAAGCCGCCGAAGAAGGTCGTCGATGCTTCACGCCGACGAAACGTGTTCGGACGGCAGGATGTGCGTCCCAAGTCTTCGTTTCCTGCCACTAACCTCGCTGAACGGCCGTCCGCCGACATCTGCAGGAGCTCAAGGTTGCGCCGAAGGGCTATGCCAAGGACGACCCGAACATTGACCTCCTGCGCTTGCGCTCTGTCGCCGTCACCAAGATGTGAGCGCTAATTTTCCGCCTCCGTAGCTGAAGTTCTCTCCCTGATATGCCGATCCGTCGCAGGTATTCGGACGAGTCCGTCATGCATCCCGACTTCCTGGATGAGTTTATCAGGGTCGCGAAGATTGCCCGGCCGCTCATTCATTAGTGCGTTGCGCTGCAATCTATCCTTACCCCTTCCAAAGGGCTCACCACTTGTTGTCTTCGCACGCAGCCTTAACGACATCGTCACACTGCCCGACGAGACTGAAGAGGAGGACGAAGGGGAGGAAGATGGAGAGAGCGCTGATGAGCAGGTCTAGTGAAAGGGTTGCGGGGCTCTGCTCGTCGTGCGAAGTCGTGGATGATTATGACCATGGTACAACCCCCGAGATCGCCTCCCTTCAGACCTGCTCCGCAGAGTCCAACGATTTCCCGCTAGACGGCCCGATTGAGACGTTGCCCATCTTAGGCTTCCCCTCCCTGAGCGCCCTCAACCAATCGCCGACCTCGCGCCAAATGCCGTCTCGCTCGCGCTCGTCCCATACGACGAGGATCAGGACGTCATGGACGGCATCGGGCGTGCGCATCACTGTCAGAGGGACGTCGTCGAGTGTCAGGCCGTCGATCAGCGACTCGATCTCGAACTCGAGCCGCTCGGCGCCGCCGTAGTGGACAAACGTCGGCGGGACTGGCGCGGCGCGCAAAAAGTGCCGTTGTCAACATACGAGTCGGGCGAGAAGCCAGTGCGCAGAGCGAGACTGACAATTGTCGTAAATACCTGATTGACCGGACAGCTGCCAGCACGCAGGCGAGATATAGGGCGAGTGGACGAGGGACTGCGGGTGGTGGCCGAGCAGCGTGGTAACCAGTAGCGACCGAGGCGCTGGATCGTCCAGCAAGTAGTCCTGTGAGTGCGTAGGCGCTCATCAACCTTTGCCGGATCGTGAGAAGGGCCGCCAAACACCTACATGGGCGTGGTTTGGCCGAGGGATGTGCGACGACGGCTCGTAAGGAAACGAGTGCGACGGGTCGCTCCACGGCGAAAAAAGCAACATCCCACCCGGCATCTCAAGCTCGGAGCTGTCGCGCACCCAGCGGCACAGGCCGAGCGCAACGTTGCCGCCGGCGCTGTCGCCGATCAGGACAATTCGTTTCGCCGGGATGGCCAGGTCCCTGACGAGGTAGCTGTAGACGGAGGCCGCGTCCTGCAGGTAGCCCGGGAACGCCGTGTGTTTGATAAGACGATACTCGACAGAGAATATCTGCTGGAAGGCGCGATCCTGCATGGGGTGAAGGCACGACGTCAGTTGCTGAACCTGCAGGAAGGCGCTGCACGAGTGCGCACTTTGATGAGCCGGCGGGGAATGGCTGCAGAGCAACGATTGTCAGCACGACGCCCCGTGACAAGCGCAGTCTTTCAGTACCAACCTGCTGGACCAGACTTTTCGCCCGCGCTCATGTGAACGAGCGCGCCGCCGTGGAAGCTGCGGACCGACAGCGTCAGGGGACACTACTGCGCGAACGCTCACGAGCAGAGGGACCCACCAGAGGCCGATCAGCCCACCCTCATCCGGCTCCAACGCCCTCGCCTTTGGCCAGACAAATGTCCCGACACGCCCCTGGAAGGCGACCTCACTGTCGACGAGGATCCCCGTCCGGTCCTGCTCGCGCAGCGGCGGCGCCCAAACGAACGACGTCTCCTTGAGCGACGACGCCACCGGCTCGGTTTCCGGATCGCGCGTGCCAAAGGCGAGGTTCGTTTTCTCTGGTATGACGGTGACGTGCCGCATCCAGGCGACCTGGACGGCCTGCTTGAGGGACCATGACGGACGCGGGCGAGGGAGCAGCGCGTAGTCTGCAGCGAGCAGCCAATCCGTCAGTCTCTCGATCGCCGTACATCAAATCTTGATACGAGGGCCTCACAGACGATCCAGTACGGTACCAGTAGGAACGAGGTGAGGCCACGCCAGGCGATGAAGATCGACGATAGGGGCTCGTGGGTGAAGACCGACGCCTTGACCGGCTTCGGAGGCGGGTGCTTCTGGCGATACGCAGAGACGCCGGTGCGAGCGAGACCAGGACGAGCACTAGGAGCGGCTGCAGAGGGAGGCGACATGCGACCGGAGGAGGAGGAGCTGTGCCTGAACGAGAGGTGCTGCCAAGGGTCGTCGGAGGGAAGGCAGCCTGCGGATCAAGGCCGTCAGCCAGGGGGTGCGCAGCAGCACGACGAAGGTGAGGTGTGAGCTGCCGACGCGCCTCCCACAGCAGGCGGACGCACGCTAGTCGAGCACTACTAGCACCAGGTCGGTCAGTCTGTGTAGCCGCCAGTAGGCGATTAGAGCAGGAGCAGTATAGTAGTATGTGCTAGTGTTGATCCGAAGGTTCTCCCGCAGCAGGAGCCCGTCAGGTCTCGCCCGCCGCCGGTGGAGTTCGCTGACCTCATTCCTTCTCCTCTTGCCCCTTTTTTTTCCAGAAGTGTCGCAGGCGGGGCGTGATGACGGCAACGCTGACCGCACAGCAGGTTTGGGCTGCGGGTGCGCTGCCCGGCATGAGCGTGTCGGCCGGTTGAGCCTCCTGCTCGGGCTTGACGACCCACGATATCCTCAACTTCTGACCCTCGTCCCTAGACCCTATTCCCCGTACCCTGCCGGTCATGTCCTCTACCCCCGCCAGCCCGCCTCTCGCCGCGACCGAGCTCGACCCTGACCGCGTCGAGATTGCTGCTGCGGTGGGTCCCCCTGTTGGGCGTCATGCTGCTACACGCCCTGCTGACCCTCCCTTCCTTCCCACCCCGTCCGACAGGTCGCTTCGTGGGGCGACGCTGCCTCATCGACCTGGCTCGAGTCGCTGCACAAGATCTGGAAAGCACCGTCGCACACGGCCGAGTCGCCCGTCGTGCAGGGCTACCTCGAGCGCAAGGAGTGGGGTGCGTCTGGGTCTGCGCGCAGACCCCGCCTCCTGGTTCACCCCCTATAGCACCCCTGCTGACCAACGTCTCACCTAATGTCTTGTCCGGCTCGCATAAGCGTTTGCCTGGGGCGACCCGGTCGTCAAGGACCGAGACCTGCGGCTGCGGCTCGAGGCGGCGCGGGGCTTCGTCGAGTTCATCCAGGCCAAGGGCGGCAAGCCCGTGTACTGCTGCATCACGGAGGAGCTGTGCGTTGCGCTTGGGCCTCTATTCCCATTTTGACCGCACGCTGACTGCTGCGGTCCCTTCTGGTAGCGAGCACGCCCTCGCCGATGAGCTTGGCTGGAGCGCTTTGACCTGCATCAAGGTGCGCGTGTGCTGCGCTGCGCTTGAGCGATTTCGTGGACTGACGTCCATTCGTAACTCGTGTGCAGGAGGACAAGCTGCCGACGGACCACCTCGACTTGTCGAACAACGACGTGCAGAAGAACATCCGCCGTTCGACACGCGCCGGCATCGAGGTCATCTCGCTCAACGGCCCTCCGACGGGCGAGCTCAAAACGGCGATCGAGGCCGGCCTGCTCGAGTGGGAGCGCGCGAAGAAGTCGTCCCTCGCAGCGCAGGCGCTGCAGCCGTGGATCGACGCCGAGCGCCGGCGGTACTGGGTCGCGCTTCAAGAGGGCAAGCCGCTCGGCCTGGCCGTGCTCGCGCCCATCGGCGGCGGTGGTTTCCAGATCAAAGACTGCATTCCGTTCCCTTCAGCGCCCAAGGGCGTGTCTGAGCACCTCATCTCGACGCTGCTCGAGGACCTCAAGGCAGAGGGAGTACCGAGTGTGACGTTTGGCATCAGCGCCAAGCAGGATCTTGTCCCCGTCGACAACCTGAACGGCTGGAAGGTCACATTCCTCAGCAAGGCATACAAGCGCGTGTTGTCTACGACGGGCATCACCAAGCGCGGCGACTTCCGTGTGCGTTTCTCCCATTCTACGCCCGTCTGATCTTGAGCTGATAGCGAGACCCCTGTACACCCGTAGGCCAAGTTCAACGTCGAGGACCAGCCGCTCTATATCTCATACCCTTCGGGAGGGTATGTTCTGGTCTGCTAAATCATCTCGACTGGAGCTGACTGGTCATCTTTTACGCAGGCTTGGATGGGACGGCATCAAGGCGCTGCTCAAGGTTCGTTTGCTTGACCTCCCCCCTCCCCCCTTTTTTGTGTGTAAGCTGACTTCTGCGCTGCTCGTGAATCTGCAGGTCCTCAAGCGCGGCAGCGACATGGACGACGACTACTTGCTGCCCGACTCGCCCGAGTAGACGCTAGACGCGCATCTGCGCTGCCCTTCGCGCCTGTACCCTGGTTTCGCCACTTCTCTCGCCACTGTAGCCATGTCCTCACACATACAATTTGATCAAATGTACCACCTCTCGCGCATTTCCGGCTGGTCTTAAGTGACGGGGCGGGTGGAAGACTCTTGGCACGTGCAGACGGGCCTCCGGTCTGGACCGCGAGAATGCGGGCGAACCGGCAATGACAAGACGAGCAGCGTCACGACGTCCAGCTTCTATTTTACTTGCATCATCAGGCTCCTCCTCCCAGCTCGCCCCGCTGCTAGCTGTCCGGTGAGTGGCCGCCTCAGAGGCTGTGAGTCGACGCCTGCCTAGGTGCGAGGGGCGGTGCACAGCCCGCGGCCGGGGTCTGACTATCCGTCGGCTCGTAGCCTGCTTCGTTCGCTTCCCGCAGCTGCCAACCTGCGCGCCCACCGCTCCATCGCCGCCAGCCGCCACCCTCAACACGCCAGCCTAGCGCACCCCCTTCCCACCCCGGCTGCAGCCTCTGCCCATCACCCGACCCTTCCACCGCCGCCGTTGTGCATCAGCCAGCCCTCAGCCTTCAAGGAGGAGGTTCAGCCCACGACAACCACGAGCAACGTGGCCCCCTTCCTCCTGCCTCGCCTCTCTTCCTCCGTCCTTGCATCACTCCTTCCATGTCCAACTCCCTCTCCTCCTCGCCCAGCGCCGTCTGGACCGTCCAGCCTAGCTCGCCTCGCAAGGGAGGCATTCTGGTCAGTCCCTCGCCGCTACCCTTTCCCTCCTAGGGACACCGTGCGCTTGAGTCCGAGTTCACGGATTCTAATCTGCCTACCCCGTTCATGCATGACCTTGCAGCTCAGACCTCAGGACTCGGCACCATGCTCGCCGGTCAACAAGACCGCCCCACTCCCGTCGCCAGATGCTAAGGCCTCGCACGTCGCCTCTAGCTCGGCTGTGCGGCGATCGGCTCTCGGACGCGGCGCAGCGAGCTCCTCCTCGGGCTCGGACGGCACGAGTCCCACCGCCTCCCAGGTCAAGATTGCCGATCAGTCCCGGCTCACGCGCGAGGCCGGCCGCCCGACGACGAGAGGACGGCCGGCGTCCATCTCGTTCGCACCCCTTCCTGATCCGAGGCAGCAACGCAGCCTGTCGACGGGCCGCAACGTCCGGCTCGCGGCGACTCTCGGCCCCGGCGGCGAGCGCACGGAGGAGCTCCAGACGTCTGGCGGCTCGTCTGGAGGCGACCTTGGTCATCGACGCGCGAGCGACGACAGCGGCCTGCTAGACGGTGTCAACGCAGACGACGACGACGATGATCTCGGCGCTGCTGCGGACGCCTCGGACGAGGACGACGGTAAAAAGCGGCGGTCGTCCATCCTCGGTTCGTCGTGGTCGAAATCGACCAAGAAGTTCTTCGGTAGGTCGTCATCTTCGTCTGCAAGCAAGAAGTTCGACCGGACATCGTCGATCGAGTCAAGCCACAGCGCAAACTCGATGTCAGAGCTCAGCAGCAAGTTCAGCAGCCTCACGCGCTCGCTCTCGCCGTCCGTCTCGCGCGGATCGACCCACTCGGATACGACGTCGGACCGGAGGGCACGCCTGCTCGCCAGCCTCTCGCCGACAACGTCACGGACGGGTGTCGAGCACGAGTCGTTGCCCGCGGCCACCCCGCGCCACTGGCACTCGCACAACAATTCGCTAGAGGTCCCCTCGGGGGGCTGGAACGCCCCATCCTCGCTCGGGCGGGGAGTCATTGGCGCGCGTATGCTCAACGGCCGTGCGTACGGCGTCCGCGGCGGGATCGAGGCGATCAGGAAGGCAGAGGAGGAGGCGCTGCGTGGGCCCGAGTTCCAGGAGTGGGGGTCAGTGGGCTCGATGGGCAGCAACAGCACGCCTGTGGACGACGACGACGGTTCTGGTGCGTCTCTCTACGTGGACGCTGCGCGAGAAGCCTTCTGACAGCTCACATTTGTCAACAGGCATGAGCTGGGCTCGTAAGCGCCGCGAGGCACGAGAGAAGGCCGCTGCCGAACGCGCCGCCGCCGAGGCGCTGAAGCACCCGCCATCGAGCGACTCGAGCTCGCCCCTGAC
Organism: Cystofilobasidium ferigula; assembly: GCA_014825675.1. NCBI lineage: Eukaryota > Fungi > Basidiomycota > Tremellomycetes > Cystofilobasidiales > Cystofilobasidiaceae > Cystofilobasidium > Cystofilobasidium ferigula. The sequence continues at coordinate 10,337 of MVAM01000132.1, forward strand.
GTCGCCGACGTCCGAGCAGGGGCCGTTGTCGCCTATCACGCCGATGTCACGGTCGGCCGACCTTCCGGCGTCCTTCAACTCGATCGTGCTGTCCGAGTCGGACCTCGACGACCAGATGGCGCAGCGGCAGGCCGCGGCCGTCGAGCGCAAGGCCCGTGCAAACTCGCACGACGTGCACGCCGTCGCGGTTCCCGGGCACATGCACACGCACGCGCGTGTACCGGACGCAGACGGCCTCAAGACGCCGACGGCGGCGACGTTTGAGTCGCACGCTACCGTCGCGCCGATCGGAATTGAGAAGGGCGGCAGCCACGGGCGAGATGGTGACAGCGACGAGGATGAAGACGACCTCGATTCGTCGTCCGAATCGGACGGTGACAATGCGTCGGACGACGAGGACGACGACGACGAGGACTCGAGCGAGGAGGCGGCGATGGACGAGGCCAGGTGCGTCACACCGCGCTTCAGCCTTGCTCGGATATCGCTGACGGGTCATCTGCTCGTCAGGAAAACGGCCATGTGCGCCGGTGTTGAGGTCGTCTCGCGCCACAAGAGCATCCCCTCGTAGGCGCGCTTGCCTGTTAGCTTCCTCTTCTCGCTCAACGAACTTTCTACGTCACGCTCTTCCCTCCTCCGGTCTCTGTTGTGTGCTCATCTCATCCGCGCTGCTCTTGCGCCACGATCTGTTTTCTTCCTCTCCCCCTCCCTGCCAGCCTCTTCGCCTGCGCTTTCAGTCTCTGGACTACATTCTTTCATCATCTCGCGCCGCCCAGGCTTGCCTTTCTCTTCGTCCCTTGTTGTATACCGATCTGATCATGACCTTTCACCCCCGCGCCGGTCCTTGCAAGCACGACTACACATTGCAAAGTCATGTCTAGTCGCAACTGCTACAGGCCCATCGTTTCCTTCTCTCTGAGCGGCTGTTCATCGGGTGAACTGGGTGGGTGAAGCGAAGCAGAGGTCAGCGGGGTGTCAACCGAATGACGTCCAGCAGGTCCGAACGCACCTGGAAGTCGTCGATGCGGAGCAGGAGGCAGACGGTCTCGGTCGCGAGCTCGAGCGCCGACGTCGAGACGAGCAACGGCTGAAGGACGTTCTCCTCGAGGATGTTGGAGATCGTGCCCTTGCGGACGTTGATACCGGCCGTCGCCTCGCCCTTTGCGTGCCGGTTGCGGAGCTCGGTCACGATCGCGATCGGGTTCAGGCCCGCGTTCTCGGCCAGCGTCGTCGGGATCACCTCGAGCGCCTCGGCGTACGCCTGGAAGCAGTACGACTCCATCCCCTTGAGCGTCTGCCCGTGCTGCGTCAGCAGGCGCGAGATGTGAATCTCGGGGGCACCTCCTCCGACGATTAGTGCGCTGTACGAGCGGCGGAAGCAGGGCTATGTCAGCGGGCGAAAACGATAAGGCGGGAGAGCAGGAGGACGGACCGCTTCTTGACGAGACAGCGGACGACGCAGAGGGCGTCGTGCAGCGAGCGCTCGCTCTCCTCAAGGACGAGCGAGTTGGCGCCGGTGCAGACGACGCTGACGGTACGGCCGGGGTTCTTGACGCCGGTGACCTTGACGACGCGCGCGCCGGCCTTCTCCTCCTCGTCGACGAGCTCGGCGTAGCCGAGCTTGTCCTCGGTGAACGCGTCGATGTCGGCGATCGGCTTGCAGCCGGTCGACTTGGCAATGAACTCGATCTCGTCGCGCTCGATGTCCTTGACGACGAGGATCTTGAGCTTTGCGAGGAAGTGGAGCGAGAGCTCGTTGACGGCGTCGCGCAGGATCGACTTCTGGATCAGCAGCACGTTGCAGCCCGTCTTCTTGATCTTCTTGCACATGTTGAGCAGGTACGCGCGCTCCTCCTTGAGGATCTTGTCCATCTGTCGGTAGTCGTTGACGACAATTTGGTTGTCCATGTCGGGCTTGGGCGACGATAGCTGGAACTGGATCAAGCCGATCTTGGCCTTCTCCATCCGCGTCGGCCCGCCTGCCGACGTGATGGCAGTCTGGTGCAGCGCGAGGCCCTCAATCATCTCGGTGTCGTCGATCGTGCCGCCGACCTTCTTGACGAGGCGGATGTCGCGCAGGTCGACGTTGGTCGACGTAGGCGTGACGAGGCGCAGGACGGACTGGACGGCGATGGGGGCAAGAACAGAGGAGTATTGCGAGACGATCTGCAGCAATTGAGAGGGTTGAAAGTCAGTCCGCGAGCCAGCTAGAAGCGAGATGGTGGGCGCACCTTGGAGTTCAGACTTGTCGACGCGGCACGGAGGAGCGTCTCCTTGTCGGCCAGGTCCACCGGCGTCGACATCTCGGTCAGGATCTCTACAGCCTTCGACGCTGCCCGCTGGAACGACTCGGCGATGAGCGTCGGGTGGATACCTGTTATGAGGAGGGCAGGGGCAACGAGAACCTCTGGCTTAGCGCGCGGTGCATGAAAGGGCAGCAGCGAAGGGAGCGCGTACCCTTGCCCAGCATCTTCTCTGCAGCACCCAGCAAGCTTCCCGCCAGCACGACAACCGACGTCGTTCCGTCACCCGCCTCGATGTCCTGCGCCGCCGACAGCTCAACGAGCTGCAAGAAAGAAGGGAGAGCATAGTGTCAGCAACCGCGCGCACGCGCTCCTGCTCCTCGAGCTCAGCACCCAAAAAGCGAGCTGACCATGCGTGCCGCCGGGTGCAGGACCGCCATGTGCTTGAGAATCGTAGCACCGTCGTTCGTGATGACAACCTCACCCTGGGCCGTTTGGATCTGCGAGGGGGTGAACGCAAGAAGGTGAGCTCGAGGGAAGGGGCAGCGCGCTGCAGCTCGCGAGCGCAACGCACCATCTTGTCCATGCCCTTGGGCCCGAGCGACGTGCGAACAGCGTCGCTGACGGCCTTGGCGGCGTTCATGTTGGAGAGGCGGACCTCCATCGGCTTGCCCTGAGGTTTGGGAGACAGGGCATCAGCATGCTTTGCTCAGCGGGACATGTCGTCGAGATGACCTCGCGCGGGGGCGGCAGCGAGGGCCACGGGGAACAGGCGGACGCACCTTGTCGTTGAACTGGGTGTTTCCGACGGTGGCCGCGCCCGGAGCCGACATGGTAGCTGCAGACATGGCGACTGCAAGTGACGAGGAAAGGAAGGGTTGGGTGAGGAAAGAGGAAAGGGTCGGTGTCGGCCTCTTGCTGCAGCGCGCTCGACACGGAACGATTTGGCGGAGTCCGCCCCGCGAGCGCGTCCTGACCGCATCCTCGCCAGCGAGCCTTACCCCCTTCCGCACCCCCCTGTCAGTCGATGCAGCTTGCCCCTCGACAGTAGCGAGACCCGGACGACCCCTTTCGCGGAACAACGGCTGAGATCGGCTCAATCCTCGGCCCAGGCGCCTCATGGACGTACGTGCCAGCCCCGTGCCTCTGCCTCCCTTGGCGACCTAGAGGCGCTGACCTCCTAGACAGATTCTCAAACCCCGGGCGGCCTTCGTGTCAGCGCACGAGGCCCTCCTCCACCTGCGCACGCTCAAGCCCGAGCTCGACAACGTCGAGAAGGCGCACCAGGAGAAGTTCGAACGCCTGCGCAAGATCAAGGAGAACCCGGACCTGCGCGGCAAGCTCACCGAGAGCGAGCACGAGAAGAAGTACATTGAGCGGGAGCAGCTTTTTGGCCTGAAAGCGGTCGTCGACACTGTGCGTCAGGGCTGCTATAGCTCTCTTGCTGTTCTTTGCTGACGGACGCACGTCTAACTCGCGCGCAGGGCATCCAGCACTTCTCCGAGGGCGAGCTTTCAATCTCGCGTCAGTCGACGGACGGCAACCAAGAACTGTCGCGGCAGCTGCAGGGATTGGACAAGCTCACTAAGATTGAAATCCTTCAGATCATCGACCTTAGCCCGAGGACGCCGGTCGAGCTGTATACGGTGCGTGTGCGCGCAGCGCTCCGTCCCAAACCAGCGATCGTCGCCTGACTTGTGGTGACCTCCGCAGATCGTCGAGGAGCTCTTCGACCGCCTGAACGAGGACGAGATCTCGACGGTGCTCACGCTCGTCCGCGGCTCGCTCGATGCGCTGCCCGTCGTGCACGCGCCTAAGCCGCGCGTCGCAGCCAACGGGTTCGGCACCATGGAGGGCGACGACGACGATGACGAGGAGGAAGAAGGCATGTACGGAAACGACATGTGGGACCAGGACATGGAGCAGGGCGGGGACGAGACGTACGAGATCGACGAGGTCGACGCGTGAGGCTCGTTGCAGCGCGAGCACGTTGTGCGCGCAGAGGCGAGTGCCGCATCCTTAGAGACTCTTGCTTGCGAGCGGAACGAATACCATGTTGTTCTTGTACCCGGGCTCAGTGTGTACACGCATCGCCTTGCGATGCAGAGCCTCGAAGCAAGTGCCCTGCGAAGGGTGCGTCGTGATGATGCTCGCGCGCGCGCCTTCGCCACCTCCAGCGCGGCTCGTGAAGCTGCCCGACCACGACTCTCCCTTCCCTACTCTTGCCTCGCACAGACTTCTGTAGACGCGATGTACCACCCCAACTTCGGCGGCAACGGCGGCTTCGGTGCGTCCTGGTAGCTTCTCGGTCGTCAAGGCAGGCCGGCAGGCGGAGTGCTGATCGGATCATCTGCTCTCGTCACCCCGTCCCTCCTCGCGATGCTGCAGGCGGCCCCGGCGCCTTCCTTGACCAACTCGCAGGCATGCAGCGCGGCCCTCCAGAGCCGTGCGTCGCCCCGTTTCACGACGTTGACTGCTTGGTGGACGGAAGGAAGCTGACCTGCGCCCCGACCGGACCTGCCTGCCTGCGCCTTCGCTCGCCTGCCCTCCTGCCCTGCCCGTGCGCTCCGCAGGCGGGACTACCTGGACTTCTTCAAGGCCTACTCGACGGCGATGATGGCTTCGCGCTCGGAGCGGGCGAACCTCGTGCACGGAGGAAAGAGTGTGGTCCTGCTTCGAGCTCGGCAGCGTGCGGGCGATGCTGACCTGCTTGCTCTCCTGTGCCTGCGCTTCAGTCATCATGCCTCCGTCCGCTCTCGCCCGGCTCAGTCCGTCCTCGAAATCATCTATGGTCGATGTAGTAGCTGATGACCTTTGCATCCCGCAGCCAACATGGAGCTCGAGTCGCCCTGGACGTTTCAGCTGCGGAACCCGAAGTCGGCCGCCCTCGAGACGCACGCCGGAGTCCTCGAGTTCATCGCTGAGGAGGGGGTTGTCTATCTGCCGCCATGGGTTCGTCTGCGAGCTCTTCCCTCAGATTTTAGTATCTGCTAACTGACATAAGGTGCACTTGAACAGATGATGAAGACGCTCGAGTGCGTACCTCATCCTGCCGTTCGTCCCTGTGCGCTGCGCGCTCACCCGGCAGTCTACTCTGCAGGCTCCGCGAAGGCGACCCGCTGCGGGTGATGGGCGCAAAGCTGCCGAAGGGCAAGCGCGTGAAGATCCAGGCCCAGAACCTCGAGTTCCTTGAGGTCAGCGACCCGAAGGCAGTGTGCGTGCGCTTTCCTTCCTGCCGAGCGGGATGCAGCTAAACGCGCACTTGTACGCGGCTCCTCAGCCTGGAGTCGTGCCTGCGCAACTTTTCGTGCTTGACGCAGGGCGATATCTTTTCGGTGTCGTACAACATGATCTCGTTCGAGTTTCTCGTCATGGAGGTCCATCCCGGCGACAAGCGCGGTATCTCCTGCCAGGACACCGATTTGGAGGTACGCTGCGCGCTCTTGTTTTGCGCACCCTATTCAGCTGACCATCCTACCTGTTGTGTGCAGGTCGAGTTCGCAGTACCGAAGGGCTACGTTGAGCCGGAGGCGCCGAAGCCCAAGCCGGTAGCGACGATGGCGTCCAAGCTGAAAATTGACGTCAACTCGACGGCGCCCTCGACGCGGTCGGCGTCGGCAACTGGTGGCGCGGAGGACGGCGAAGCCGCGTTCGAGGCGTTCGTTGGTGGCGGGAGGACGCTCAACGGGCGCCGGACAAAGGGGAAGGGGCTGCAGCGGCAAATCGAGGAGGTCGAGGAGGGCAGCAAGATCTTCCGCACCGAGTAAGTCATACCTACCATCATACCCACCATCGGTCACTGAAAAAGGCTGGGCTGATTTGGGCGTCCCGGTCACTCCGATTGCAGCAAGAACCGCTACGTCCCGCTGTCGGACCTGGCGTCAGGTTCGACGGACAAGGTGCCAGCCGCCCTGAACCTGCCTCCTGGCAAGCTCTTTTTCGGATGGACGCACAAGCCCTTTGAGCCTGATCAGCCCGAGGCGTCGTCCTCGACCTCTGCTCCGAAGGTGCGTGTTGCTTCCGTTCGTCGGCGTGCGCATACAGTCCTGATCCGCGCTGTCCCGCACCGCTACAGCCCGCCCCCTTTGCGGGCCTTCACAACGGCGGTGCGACCCTCTCCGGTCGCGCCCCGCGCACTTTCACCTCTGACGTCCCCATGGCCTCCGCCTCCTCCGGGCGCGCGACTCCGGCACCGCGTTCGGGTGCGCCGACGCCCGTCCCCGTCGAGCACCCGACGCGACCGGCGAGCGTCGCAGACGCAGCAAAGCCCAAGTCCGAGGACCCGTGGGCCAAGTTTGGGGACGGAGGGGGGAACACGCTTAACGGGAAGGGGAAGGGCCGGGGTGGTTGAGCAGGGGTGCGCCGTCTTGTGCGACAGCCAGACAACCTGGAGCCAGAGTGAGAGCAGACGTTGGAAGCTCTGAGATGACCATGCCCTTCTCAACCATCATTGAGCTCAGCCCGGGAGCACTGTGCGTGGACTCACGTCGAGGCGGCAGGTGACAGGGCTGGCTGCGCATACAGATGGGCTGAGCGCGGACGGCTCCGCCTTGCATCCCAACCACCCCCATCCTCCTGCATCGCCCTTCAACCGGTTGTCCGCCATGCTCCTGCCGGAGATCTTACGGACCGTCTTGCAGGTCCTGCAGATCCCGCTCCCTCTCGCAGCGCCATCGCCGCCGAGCAGCGTCCAACACGGCTTCCACCTGCAGCACCACGTCTCGCACCACCCGACCGACGTCCAAGCTCTACTCATCAACCACAACGCCCGCCGCCCGGCCTCGCTCGAAGAGCCCGGTCCGCTTGTAGTCAGGACGCGCAAGGTGCGCGTGCAGCGGCCGAGGTCGAGGGCGGAGTTCGAGGCGGCCAGGCAGCACGGGAGGGCGAGCGGGTTCACAGGGTCGATAGAGTGGGAAGACGCTGAGGTTGAGGCACCTGGTGCGTCCTTCGTCTATGGCCCGCCTACTTTGTGACCTGACGTTGTCCCGCGTCCGTTAAGACATCGAGGATCGCGAGACGCTGCTGAGCTTGGCGAAGATGACCTCCGATGCGTGCGCAATCTCTAGACTCTCGCTTGTCAATCCGGGCTGCATGTTGACCCACCGGTTGCTTCCCTTCATCTCTAGTTACATCCTGCCGGACGAGGCAGGCTGGTACCCCATTGACGGTTACAACAACGTCCATCCTGCTTCGCTGCTGCTTTGACAGCGGGGTGTAGGCTGACCTTCAGCTTCCTGGCCGCTGCGCGCCCCTCCCTCCCTCTTCATCAGACCATCCCCATCGGCTGGGAGCCCAACGCCGACCGCTTGCGCGGACATATTTTTGCCAACGACGACAACTCAACCGTCATCCTCTCGCTCAAGGGCACGAGTGCAGGGCTGCTCGGCAGCGGCGGGCCGACGGCGAAAAACGTGAGCGCGGCTCCTGCTGCCTGCTTAGGCTAGAGAGCGTGCTGACTTCCGTGCTTGTCTGCCCGCTCTGCACAGGACCGAGTGCAGGATAACCTGCTCTTGTACGTCGGCTTGCGTTGAATCATCATACGTGCTCGAGCTGAAATTAGTCCTTTCCCTCCGACAGCTCGTGCGCCATCCGCATCAGTCTGCTCCTTGTCTCTCGTCGCTGACGCCGAGCGCTCATCGCAGATGCTGCTGTGCCCGGGTCGATTTCTCGTGGTCGACCGTGTGCGACTGCTTCTCCGGCGCCAACAAGTGCGGCCAAACGTGCGTTGAGAAGGCGCTGATCGAGGAATCCGTGTACTACCCTATAGCGTGTGTCTTTTCCCTTTGACGCGCTCAACGCGCGTGCACTGACGCTCTTACGCCTGCCATTATCGGCGCAGAACGCACCTGTACAATAACCTGACGCTAATGTACCCCACGGCGACCATCTGGCTCACGGGCCACTCGCTCGGCGGCGCGCTCGCCGCTCTCCTCGGCGTCACGTTTGGCGCGCCGACGGTCGCGTTTGAGAGCCCCGGCGACGTGCTCGCGGCGCGGAGGCTGCATCTGCCGCTGCCGCCCGGGATGGGCGGGGAAACGGTCACTCACGTCTACCATACGGCGGGTGCGCCCCCTTTTCCCTGCGTTTGCCATCCTTTCTTGTCGACGACAAGCGTTCTGACTGTCGAATGCGAGCACGGCAGACCCGATCCCGAACGGCGTGTGCACCGGCAAGCTCTCGTCCTGCTACGCCGCCGGGTTCGCGCTCGAGGCGCACTGCCACCTCGGCCAGACGGTGCTGTACGACACCGTGAACAAGCTCGGCTGGTCCGTCGACATCCGGACGCACTCGTCCGTCCCCGCTCTCCCCCCCTTCCCCTCCTCGCTGCGCACTGGGGTACTGACTAGGGTTTTTGTGTCTGAGGGGAGGTAGGATCGTGCAGGTGATCAACCGCATCCTATCGTCCGACTGGGACGACGGCGACGGGCCTGAGAAGGGCGACCCGCCGCCGACGACCGAGCCGGGCCGCAACCGCTCTGCCCTCCCTACACCTCCCGTGCGCGCGCTGGAAAGAGGCGGGACTCAGCAGGCGGGGATGAGGGAGGGCAAGGGCAAGGGCAGGTCGGTGCCCAAGGCCGAGCCTGAACGCGACTGCGTGGACTGCTACAAGTGTGCGTCTTGTCTCACCCGCGACCCCTGCTTCTCGCGGACTAGGCTGATCGTGTCTGCACGGCCATCCATCAACAAGGGGACTTCACGGACGACTGAGCGCCTTCTGCGCCCCTCTCGCGCGGCCCTATCCTTGTTTCCTGCTTCAGACGTATGTGACATGCCCTTTGACGACCCTTATGCAAGGACGACCGCGACCTGAAGGGAGGAGGGGATCCTGAGAAGTGGAAAGGGGGGACGGCACACGAGGGCTGTTTGACGGGGTGGGTGGACGGAGCCGCTCGGGCCTCAAGTCGCGGCGTGCTGGCGCCGGCAACCTTGGCGTGGCGGTTGAGCGCGCGCGGGAGGCGCTGGAAAGTGGGATTGCGAGCGAGTCCCCGGCGTTTTGACTGGCGCGCCATGCGGTCGGTCCGTCCTGCACCGCTCGAGCCGGCTGCGCGCTGACCGTCCATCGCTCGCCGGCGCTCAGCGCACTCAAGCCCGCTCACGCGGGGCGACCTGCCCCGCTCCGCCGCCGCTGCGGGCCGCTGCCCTCTTGCGCTCGAGCGCGCCGACCATCCGCTCGCACGCGGCGACGTCCTCGTGGAGCGCGAGGAACGTCCTGCTGACGCCGTCGACGAACGCGTCGTACCGCCCGACGAGGGCCTGCACGCGCGCCTCCTGCCGGGCGCGCTCGCCCTCGGCCGTGCGGGCGGCGGCTGCGAGTCCGGCGAGGGGCTCGGTCGCGGACGGAGGAGGCGCGGCGAGCGGCCGGTCGAGGACCTTGGTCTGCTCGACGAGCGCACGGACGACGTCGAGCTCGCCGGCAGCCTGCTGGAGCGTCGGCGCAAGCGAGAGGAGCAGCGCGACGCGCGCGCCGTCCGACAGGTCGTCCGGTGCTGCTACCGCTGCTGGGTAGGACGGGTCGGTTGGCGGGGACGTGGGGAGGGGGGTGGAGGACAAGGTGAACGCCGGCGCGAGGAGGGGTGCGTTCGCGTCGTCTGCCGGGGCGGTCCACGCACTCGCGTCAGCACGCCTGCTCCTCCCAGCGGCCATCCGCGGAGCGAACGCTCAGGACAGGAGCGGGGTGAGGACGGACAGTCATGCACGAACCGCTCCAGCGGCGGCTGGCCGGCGACGGCGAGCGCGAGCGCGCGCTCGACGGCGGCGAGACGGGCGGCGACGGTGCGCTCGCGCGGGAGGGGGCGGTGGGGAGGCGACGGGCGCTGGAGCAGGTGCTCGAGCGGGAGCAGGCGGTGCTCGAGCGCGTGGAGCGACATACGGGCGACCGATGGATCGATCCCAACAGCGACCGAGTGAGTGATCATCGGCCGGCCGCTCTAAGAGGTGGGGGGGGGGGGGGAAGGGAGGATGAGTGTAACTAGAGTGTGATGGCTCAGCGTAACACTCGTGTAATTCCTGGGGGCGTAACTGGTGTTACGGCTTGGCGTAAACCGACCAGCTGCCTCGGCGTAACGCGCATCATCATCATCATCATCACCCGACTCCACCTCGGCGCATCGCAGATCCATCAGCCTCAGCATCCGCTTCCCCCTGCCCTGCCCTGCCCATCATCCCCCCCGACCCCCATCTCTCACCCTCACCCTAGCCACCGTCGTCTCCCGTCCTCCCATCGCTCCCATGCTCCCCCGCTCGCTCCTCGCCCGCCCGCTCGCCCGCGCAGCAGCAGCCCCGGCCCGCCGCACGCCGCTCGCCCTCGCGGCGCCCTTCGCAGCCCTCTCCGCCCGCACCGCCGCCGGCAAGGTCTCCAACAAGCCCGGCGCCGAGAACCTCGCCCACGCCGCGATCAACATCAAGGAGGAGGTCGGTGCGTGCCTGCCCTCTCGTCCCAACCGATACGCGGGCGGACAGCTTCAGGACCGCCCGGGCTGACTGCGCTCGTGCGATCTCCCCCCCTAACCCGCGCTTTGCGTCATCCTGCTCCCCCTCCCTTCTTCCTTTCCTCCCTCATTCCCTCCCTCCCTCCTTCTTCTCAACCCGCCGCAGGCAACGTCGGCGACGCCGCGGCGAGCGCGATCGCTGGGCATGGCCAGCTCAAGGAGGACGGCTCGCTCTCTGGCGACTACGTGCGTTGCTTCGTCTTTTGTCGCGCTCAATGTGTGTCACGGGAGGCTGACCCGCTGCTGCGTCGGACGTTCAGAAAACGATCACGACCGGCATGATTGAGGCTGTCCCTGCGCCCGTCATGCAGTGGGGTCTTGCCGGTACGTCCGCCCTGAGATCTTCTCAAGGGTCGCCCGGCACTGATCTTTCTCCTGGGTGATGTCGACAGGCGGCATCCCTTACGCCGCAACCGCCGCCGCAACGGCCTACACCGCCCGGTCCGCCGTCGCAGCCAGCGCTGCTGGTCACGACCCGACGGCGGCGCTCGAGCTGCTGCACACGGTGCAGTCGTTCCAGATCACCTACGGCGCGGTCATGCTCTCGTTCCTCGGCGCGATCCATTGGGGATTCGAGTTTGCTAAGTACGGCGGGCAGCAGGGTCACAAGCGGTGTGTCTTCCAGTCTTCTCCTTTTGCGCCAGGCACCTTCGAGGACCAGGCGGGCTGACCGAAGTGGTCATCTGGGGCGTTGCGCCAGGCTCGCGCTCGGCGTGCTTCCGCTCGCGTACGCTTGGCCGACGCTGTACCTCGCAAGCCCGGGCACGGCGCTCGTCGCCCAGTGGGCCGGGTTCCTCTTCTCGTGGGGCGCCGACCGGTGGGCCGGCTCGCAGGGGTGGAGTACGTCTCTCCCTCCCTCCCTCCCTCCCTCCCTCCCTCCCTCCCTCCCTCTTTTTCTCGGGTTTCTGAAGGAGGATGGCTAACCGGGCTCGCGATCGCGTTTGCCTGCGCGCTCGCTCGCCACAGCGCCCAAGTGGTATTCGACCTACCGGTTCTACCTGACGTCGCTCGCGGGCGGGTCGCTCCTCTTCTCCCTGTTCGCGCTCAACGAGTGGGACCCGTCCGCGCCGGGGCTGACGGCGCCGTCGGGCAGGCGCGCGCCCGTCGCCTTCCCCGGCGCCGGCCAGGGCGCCCTCTCGCTCCCCAAGAAGACGCTCGCGGAGGAGGTCGGCGTGAAGGTCGAGCAGGGCGGCAAGGACGACGGGTTCCTGAAGATGGAGAAGGTGCAGACGCCCAAGGAGAAGAAGGAGGAGGAGGCCAAGGAGCGCAAGGAGCAGGAGGAGCGTGAGAAGAAGGAGAAGGAGGAGAAGGAGAAGGCGATGGCCAAGCAGGAAGATGCCGCCGAGAAGAAGCAGGACGACACGAAGGACACCGCCGGCGCCGACAAGCCCAAGCCCGGCGGTAACGGCGAGGACGACACGCAGACGGCCGAGAAGCAGTCGGGCAAGGAGACGGCCGGCCCTGGCAAGTACCAGCAGGGCCAGGAGGTCGACGAGGCGCCCGGTCGCTCCGAGAAGCAGGACGAGAAGAGCAACGCCAAGCGCGGCGACGGCGAGGCGACGCCCAAGGGCGAGTAGGTGTGCTCGTCCAGCTTCCCGTCTTACTCCGGACCTTCCTGCCTTCACGGGGGGTCTCCTAAACCTCCCCCCCCCCCCTCCCCCTTCCCTTACCACAAAATGCGTTCATCTGTATCGATCTACTCCTCCTCCTGTAGCCATAGCGACCCCTTGTACAGACCATGGCATGGAGCTGCAACCCACCTGAGCGCACCGATGCGGATCGGTTTCCCTGAGGACTTTCTAGCTCGCACGACGCCGAGCAGGCGAAAGCCACAAAGAGGCATGGATGCGCGCCGCTACCACCATCAGCAGCCCCCGTCACGAGTCCCTCCTCGCCCGCTTGGCATCCCGCTCCCCGCCCTCCGAAGGCGGCGGCGGCGGGTGGTACCCTCCCCCGCGCGGTCCGCCACCTTGCCCGTGCGCAGCACCCATTCCGCCCGGTGCACCGCCGCCGCCCTGCTGCTGCTGCTGCATCATATGCTGCATGTTGTTGAAGCCCATCGCGCTCATCATGGCGGGGTTCATCATCGGCATGCCTGCGCGCAGAGAAGGGTAGGGAGGAGGGGGGGGGGGGGGAGGAAGGAGAAGAGGGACTAGTCAGCTTCGTTCGTGTCGCCACACGCGGGAAGTGACACAGGGAGGGGAAAAGGTCGTCTTGTGAAACGAGAGGTGGGGGGGGGGGGGGCGGAGGGTGACGAGGGTCAGGCGGTCTGCCCTGCGCAGCGCATGCTCTCGCGTCTCGCCGTCCCTTGCGCGATCATGCGTCGTCCGACAGGGTGGAAGGAGCATGACGATGCGCCGGCTTGAGTCAGGGTACAGGGAGACAACAAACGGGCTCTTCATGCGAAGGTGGCCGGTGATGAGAACAATCAGGGAGTGCAGGGTAGCGCAGCGGCGGCGACGCCGGACAAGCGGCCGTGGTGGAACATAAGGGTCGTGAGGGTGCGCGTAGGAGGATACAGTGGAGGATTGGTCGGTCGTGGACTCGTGAGGGTATCGCCGGCTTGAAGGTGACAGGTTGCCAATACGTCGCATGCGTGCGAGATGGAGAGGAGGGGGAAAGGGAGAAGAGGAAAAGAGAGAAGGAGGGGAGTTTCACTGACCTCCCATCATCGGCATCATGCCGCCCATGCCCATGCCCATGCCCATGCCGCCCATGCCCATCATGGCCATGTTGGGCATACCCCCCATGCCCGGCATACCGCCCATCATCCCCCCGCCGCGGTAGCCGCCCATCCCGCCGCCAAACCCACCTCGGCCGCCCATCCCGCCGCCGCCGCCGCCGCCGCCGCCGCTCATCGCAGCGGCCATCGGCACGGCCGGCTGGGCAGGCAGGCCAGCTGCACGACCGATCGCACTCCCTCCGCGACCCATGCCGCCGCCGCTGCCGCCTCGGCCGCCAACGCCGCTGCCACTCCTGCCGCCGTACGCGCCCCCGCCGAGCCCGCCGGCGGACTTGGGGTCCTTCGGGAGCGCCTTGAACGGGTTCCCCGCGGCGGACGATGCGAACGTGGTGTGCATCGGCAGGCCGTGGAGCGGATTCGAGTCAAGGTAGCCCTTGAGGTGGGCGGCCGCATCGGCAGAGTGGCAGTCGACGTACGCGATGCCCTTAGACTTGCCGTTCACCTTGTGCTCCGCAAAAGTGATGTCTTTGAGGTCGATGTCGACCACGCCCGCGTCGACGCAGGCGCGGCGAATGTCCTCGTCCGTCGTCCACTGCAGAGAGCCAAGAAAGGTTCGTCAGTAAAGGAGCACCTAACGCGGACGACCGCGCCACTCACCCAGGTTAGCTCGGCGATATACAATGCGTCCATCTGCGGCCCGCCGAGCGACGAACCGGTGTTGATGATGGGCCCCTGCGAGGGCGAGATGAACGTCCCGATGCCGGACAGGCCTCCGGCGTGCACAGTCGATGCAGGCGTCACGCTGGACGGAGGCGCGAGGCTCGTCGAGGGCCTAGGAGGGAGCGAAGCGACCCTCGGCAGAGTTCCGAGCGTCGGTGGTGGCAGCGACGGGGTCGTCGTGCTAGGCGCAGCGGCCGTCTTGTGCATGGCCTCGACCTCGGCTGCAAGAGCCACGGGGTCGTAGGTTGTCTGTCGCAGATGATGGCCATCAGCGCTACCCGACCACAGATAGATGAATGGAACGCACTGCGTCATCCTGGAGGATGTCGTCGGTACCATACAGGTCCTCGTCGTCTCCGTAGATATCGAGCTGCAGGCAAGCAGTCAGTGGTTAGCACCGCCAGCAAACGCGTCGGAAGGCTGATGAGAGTCGCCTCCCACCTCGTCATCCGCGGCCATTGCGGGCAGGATTTGTGGTTCTTAGCCTGAAGCGTGCGTTCTGTCCAGCGGAGAGAGACAAGTCAACACGGCAGTAGCTGCAGGCGTTCGGATGGCTTCTTGCGAAGGTCGAGCGAGCAGCTTAGAAGCAGGGGGCGAGCGGGGCCTCCTGCACACCTCGCTGCGTTCACACCTCCCTCTATGAAGTCGCCTGGGCATGCACACTTACCGTATAGGAACCTTCGTCGAGTGTGGATGCCGAAGACAGCAGCAGACGAGCCAGACGCGGGGTGAGGAAGGGCTGAAGGAGCGCTACCTGTCGTCGGGAGGCGCGGGAAGCGAGCATGAGCTTCAAAGCACCAACATACAGCGTGATGAGCTCTGAGCTCACCCGTGACCTAGGGAGGGTTCCGAGAGCTTCTGTGATGCGCTCGTCGAGCTGGGGGAGAGGTGTGGTCGGGAGCTGCGACGACCTGCTGCCTTCGCCGTCGCTCCTTCCTGCGGCTGGCTGCGCGATGAGGCTCCCGTCGCCGACCGCCATCTCCCCTTCCTTCCTCCCTCCCTCCTTCGTTCTCTCCCTTCCCAAAGGCAACCCAGTCGGCACGCCCATCATGTCGCGTCTTGCCCCGCTCGTCATCGACAATGGTCCGTCTGCGCTCGGTTCCCTGCTCTGGCTGGTAGACGGGGCTGACGCTCCTCGTGCCCGCCTCGCCATCGCGCCCGTGCCCTGCCATGCTGTCCTGCCTCATCCCCTCGTTGTCACAGGTACCGGCTTCACGAAGATGGGCTTCGCCGGAAATTCGGAGCCGTCCTTTACCTTCCCGACCGTCATCGCAACACGGGAGGGCCCGTCGGCAGGAGGAGCTGGAGGAAGCGGTTGGTCCCCCCTGCCCTGCTCAGCCCTCAGCTCAGGCTCAACTTCGCCTCTCGTTTCTGTTTGCAGCTCGTGGGCCTCCAGTCGCATCAAAGCCATCGCACCTTGCTAGCAAGCGCGGCATCGAGGATCTGGACTTCTACATCGGCGACGAGGCGGTTGCCAACTCGAAGTGCGTCGCCCTCCCGCGCCTGCCTACTCTCACCTGCATCACTGACGCCGCGTCTTCCGCTTCGCAGGACCTACTCGCTGCACAACCCGATCAAGCACGGCATGATCGACAACTGGGACCACATGGAGCGCTTCTGGGAGCAGAGCATCTTCAAGTATTTGCGGGCTGAGCCCGAAGACCACTACGTCCTGCTCGTGCGTGCCCCCGCATCCGTTGAGGTCCGGCGCAAGGACTGACACTTCTTGAGAGCGTCGCAGACCGAGCCGCCCCTTAACCCGCCGGAGAACAGGGAGAACACGGCCGAGATCATGTTCGAGTCGTTCAACGTTCAGGTACGGTCCGCGCAACGCCCCAACCGTCTGCGCAGCCTCTCGATGCTGATCAGTCGCTTGTCGGTCGGCATCCTACAGGGCCTCTACATCGCCGTCCAGGCTGTTCTTGCACTGGCTGCTTCGTGGACACACAACACGTCGGATCGCACCCTGACCGGCGTCGTCATCGACTCGGGTGACGGCGTCACGCACACTATCCCTGTCGCCGAGGGCTACGTTATCGGCTCGTCGATCAAGCACGTCCCGATCGCAGGCAAGGACATCACGTCCTTCGTGCAGCAGCTGCTGCGCGACCGGGGCGAGACGGCCAACATCCCGCCCGAGGACCAACTGCGCGTCGCGCAGCGCATCAAGGAGGACTACTCGTACGTCTGCCAAGACATGGTGAAGGAGTTCAAGAAGTACGACGACGATCCGTACAAGTGGTTCTCCCGGTTCGAGGGCGAGCACTCGGTGACCGGCCGCGTACGTCCTCCTCTGCCCTTCGACGGACGGGGTTCGGCGCGCTGACCCCGGCCACTCCCCTTTCACCAGCAATACGGCGTCGACGTCGGATGGGAGCGCTTCCTCGCGCCCGAGATCTTCTTCAACCCCGAGATCGCAAGCTCAGACTTCCTCACGCCGCTGCCCGAGGTTGTCGACCAGGTGATTCAGTCGTCGCCGATCGACGTCCGGCGCGGGCTGTACAAGAACATTGTCCTCAGCGGCGGGTCGACCATGTTCAAGAACTTCTCGCAGCGTCTCAAGCGCGATCTCAAGAGCATCGTCGACCAGCGTGTTGCCCTGTCAGAGTCGCTGTCGGGCGGCAACATGAGGGTATGTCCGGCGTCGTTCCTCTCAGTACATGACGCACCGCGCTGATGTTCCTCTTGCCTTGTGTGCGACTGCAGTCGAGCGGAGTTGAGGTGAACGTCATCAGCCACTCGAAGCAGCGCTACGCTGTCTGGTACGGCGGCTCGATGATGGCCTCCCTCGTGCGTTCCTCTCCTCTGTTTGCTGCGGTTCACCTGCGCTGACATCACCCACGCTCCTTCGCCCGCCGCAGCCCGAGTTCTACACCTACTGCCACACGAAGGCTGACTACGAGGAATACGGTCCGAGCATCGTCAGGCGGTACGCCATCTTCGGCAGCGCAGTGTAAGCATGCCGCGGAGAAGGGGCGAGTGAGGGAGCGGGGCACGGCGGTCGGTTGAGGTAGAATGAGTCCTTGCATCTCGACGCTGGATCCTCGCGCGTCTGGTCTCTAGAAGTACTCGTGCATACCAGTGCTCGCCGAAGCCAGTTCTTTGTCGTCAAGGTTGCACTCGGCCAGGGCGGCGCGCCAGCTGCCTCAGATACGCACTCGTCGACCGTCGGCTGCACCTCTCCGGCCTCAAGTCTCGCAAAGCAGGCTACACGAGTTTGGTGGAAAGCATACATAGGCGAACCCTGCGACGCGTCGAAAGGGGTGTGACCCGACGCCAGGCGTCCCATCCCGAACAGGCCCTTGAGCCCCGGGACGAGCGCGACCTTGCGGTATACAGGCGGTGTTGGGTCGTTTCGTTCTCCGGCGGTTCAGGAGGGAAGCAGACCGAGGCCCCGAGGGACAAGTCTGCCGCCGCATAATCCTCCGTGCAGAAGAAGAGCGACGCGCTGCGAAGGCCTGCGCGCGTTTTGTACGCGTTCGGCGTCGCGCGAGTGGCGGAGAGTGGGCACCGCAGCCGGCCGACGTCAGGACGCATCGAGCCCACCTGCTTGCCCCTGCTCATCTCCTCGCACCATTCGCTGCAAACGCAGGCAATATGAGCATCCTGCGGCCGTTCCGAGCGACGGACCTGTTCAAGTTCAACAACATGTGCGTCTCCAGCTCCAGGAAGGAGGAGAAGGTGCTGCGCCTGGGCTGACGGCTGTGCCTTCCCTCTGAACCCCGCAGCAACCTCGACGTCTTCACGGAGACTGTTGAGTCCCTCTTGCCCTACCGGTGCTGCTGGCAGGAAAGCTGACGTCCCCTCCTCAACGCGTCCACAGTACTCTAATAACTTCTACCTGTCGTACCTCGCAAAGTGGCCGGACCTCTGCGCAGCTCAGACGACGCCGACCGGCCGCCTGATGGGCTACGGTACGTCGCTCGTGTCCCTGAAGCCAGGCAGGATCTGATCACCGACGATCTGTGGCTTCAGTACTTGGCAAGGTTGAGGGTGACGATATGGACCACCACGGACACGTCACGGCGCTCACAGTCGCGCCTGAGTACCGACGGCTGAAGCTCGCGTCGTCCCTGATGGACCGCCTGGAGGCATCGTCCGCCTCGCCGACGCACGATGGCTACTTTGTGCGCTCGTTCGCTCGCTCTCACACCTTTACGCTGCCCGCTGACGCTGAACTGTGCCCGCCGTCGCGTCTTACCAGGTGGACCTCTTCGTCCGCTGCAACAACGCGCTTGCCATCAGCATGTACGAGGGGATGGGCTACTCGGTATTTAGACGGGTCCAAGGGTACTACAACGGCATGGGCGGCGGGAGGGACGGCGAGGATGCGTTCGGTGAGTTCAATCCTTGAGCTGATCTTCTACGTGTCTGCGTGCTGACCTCCTTCGCTGAGCCGAACTCGCTCTCTTCCCCGTTCTCCCCCAGACATGCGCAAAGCGCTGCCGAAGGACGTCAACCTCCAGTCGATACGAGAAGACGGGCGGAATCACCTCTGCAGGCCCGAGGACGTGTGGTTCTAGCATGCGCCTGCCCCGCCGTCCCCACACGTCTCGTCGCACGCACTGCGAGTCAGATCCTCGCTCGTGCGTGCAGACGATAGTTCGAAGGCAGTCGTGAGATAGCAGTCTGGAAGCCTAAGGAAAATGGAAGCTGAAGAGAGGAGATAGAGAGAGAAGAAGAGGGCGGGAAAAAAAGGAGAGGGCTGGAGGACGAAGCCTTCACTTCAGAGGGGGGCGAGGACAGCGAATCCATAGGGGAGAGGGGGGTCGGACAAGAGTACACACTATCTAAGCTATGAGATGAGATCAAAGGGCTTGGGGTGGGCGAGGGCGAAGTCTGGATTCGCCGCTCAAGGACAGGGCCGGATCACACAGAGCATGCACCACTTCGCCCGAGGAGTGATACCAGAAGGGAGATGTTTGGAGAGGGCTATGAGCGAGGGAATATTGCCGGAGGGGCGGGGGGGTGGGGGGGGTTGAGGTATAGGGGGCCCAGGGTAGGTGACCACGCCTGGAATGCGGTAGAGCTTAGAAGAAGAAGCGGGGGAGGATGGTCCTGCGGCAGGAGGCATATCAGCAACGCAGCGACGGATAAGCGCAACTGGCAAAGGACGCACGTCGCTCCAACGCCGACACCGAAGACAAGCGCGCCCCAAGCCGCCTGCTTGAAGGTCTGCAGCGCACCGCCGGGCGGCGGGCGGTTGGCGCGCGAGTTGGTCGCGATCACGCGGCCCTCCTCGAGCTCCTCCACCTTCTCCGTCTTCTCGTCGGTCGTAGTGACCTCCTCCTCCTCGGCCGCAACGTCGTCGATCGCGCGCTTGGAGACCTTGTGGATCAAGCCGGCATCGGGAGAGGCGTCGAGCGCCTGCTGGGCAGCCTCGACGACGGCCGCCTTGCGCTCCTCCTCCTTCTTCTTGAGCTCGGCGACGAGGCGCTGTGACTCGGCGAGCTCAGCCTCGGCCTTGCGGCGCTGCTCGGCAGCAGCCTCAGCAGCGTCGACGGTCGCCTTGGGTACGTCGACCTCAACCTCGACGTGCGTGCCGGCTGGGAGGGCAGAGTACGCCGGAGGAGGGTTCGCCGGTCCCGCCGAGGAAGCGGGCGACGCGGCGGCCGAAGTGGTGCTGTCGACCGGCGTCGGCGAGCGCGGGTTCACACGCGTCCGCTTGGGGTTGGGCGTCAGGCCCGTCGCGGTCGTCGGGCGGGGCGAGGCGCCGGCGGCAGCGAGGCTGTCGGCAGCAGCCTGCGAGCGCTGCGACTTGCGGTAGGCCTGCGCGGGGTCCGGGTGGGCGTCGGCGAGGCACTTCGCAACGCAGCACGGACGACGAACTGTCAGCTCCTTCAGCAGCAAGGCGGGCGCCGCAGATCGGACGCACCTGGATAAGCTCCTGCACACCGTACGCCTCCGCCGTTTGGAGAGCCACCTCGGGCATGACCCACACGCCCGCAAGCCGGACGGCGTCGCTCGACTTCCCGCCGTTGGCGCTGCTGTTGTCGGCCGACTGCTTGACCCACTCGCACTCGGTGCGCTCCTCCTCGTCCGTCGCCGAAGGGAAGCACGCCTTGAAGATGGTCGTCTGCGAGAACGCGCCCGTGTCGTAGCGGCGGAGGATGAAGGCGTGGCCTCGAGGCTACGGGACGGGAGAAGGGGCGTGTGTAGAGGCAACAGGCCGAGCGAGCACAAGCACGCATGAGGCGAAGACCAACCAGCAGGCACCGGAGAGTACGTCAAACATCAGCTGCGTCTTTGAAGTCGTTGCGCGGTGTCGGCAAGCGGGTGATTCTTGCCAGCGAAGAGCAACGCGCGCAAGGAAGGAGGAAGCCGCACCGTCTGGACCTTGACGCGGCCAACGATGATCTCCTTCTCCTCGCGAACGATGGTCTGGTACTTGACGACAAAGTTCTCCCGCGGGACTGTCGCGCACAGGCAGGGTCAGCTCAAGCTCTCGCCTTCTGAGCACCGGCGAGAGCAGCCGTGCCGATGAAGGGAAGCTGGCGCGACTCACTCGACTGGAGGTGCGGGTTGATCCTGCTCGGCCACAACAAGCCTGAGTCAGCCAGAGAAGCTAGAGCCACAGCAGTGAAGCCTGGACGTACCTTGCCAGCGGCAGGTCCGGTCGGCCGACCTTCTTCTACTCGACGAGATCGTCCAAGGTCATCCCCGCCGTCCACGCGCGCGCGCCAGGGTGCCAACGCCGCCCGCAACCCCCATCCACCGCGCACGATCCAGTCCAAAGCGAGAGTGTCAGCGCCGAGTGATGCGTCGGCCGAGGTGGCAAGGACTGACGGGCGTGCTGTGGCGGGGCATGGCTGGCTTGTGCGGTCCGTTGGGAGGCGGGTGTGTTGAGCGACGACACGCTGGGGCGGCTTGTCTTGCTCGTGCCTGCCTGGGGATAAGTGATTGGATCCGGGTTGAATAAGGATCCTGTTACAATTCATGCGGTCTCAGCCCTCCCTCCAAACTGCTGCAGGAGACCCGGAATTGCAGGATACCCTTCAAGTCGATGTATTCTTCCTCTCTTCGGTGACGCGCATGGCCACAGGCGACGGTGAGGCGAGGCGCCTGTGAGAAGGAGGAGCTGCTGGGCTGCTGCGCCGGGCGTCAACGGCGGCGGCGCGAGCGACGGCGGCGGCGAGCGCACGATTCCGTCACCTCGCCCTCGACGCCCTACCCGTCCCGCCCTTCGCTTCGACACCCGTTTCCGACAGCAGCCGACGAATGTTCCGGACACCTAACCCCTACGATGAGCTCGTCGGTGCGTCTGATGGATGTGGTTGCTCTCAGTGGCAACGAGGGCTGACGAGATGGCCCGCCCGTCACTCTGCCTCTCGCTTCCTCCATCGCTACAGTTGCCGGCACCGCCGAGACCCTGACCGACGTCAACTGGGAGAAGTTTCTCGAGATCTGCGACAAGGTGTCGGAGGAGGGCGAGACTGGGTGCGTTCGCCTGCCCTGTGACGCGCGGAAGGAGGAAGCAGCTCGGCTGACCTGCTTGCTTGCTGCTGGGCTCGCACGCGCACAGGGCGCGCAATGCCATCTCGGCCATTCTCAAGCGGCTCGCTCATCGCAACCCCAATGTACAGACCTTCGCGCTCGAGGTGAGCTTGATACTGCTGTCCTTGCTTCGATCAGGAAGCTGAAGAGGTGCCGCCGAACAGCTCTCCAACTCACTCAGCGAGAACTGCGGAAAGGAGGTCCACCGCGAGATCTCGAGCAAGTCGTTCACGGATGGCCTCGAACGCGTCATCACCGACCGAGTCAGCCCTGATCCGTACTCTTGCGCGGCATTACCTGCGCTGACGATCCTGTGTGTGTTCCTGGCAGACGACGAACGACAAGGTGCGCACGAAGGTGCTCGGCCTGATCCGCAAGTGGAACGAGGTCTTCAAGGAGGGCGACGAGGGCGAGATCATGCACGAGCTGTACGAGCGGCTGTCAAAGAGTGTGTCGTTATCCTGGCCTGATCGTGAGAGACAGCAACACTGAAGCGTATCCTCTGCGCACGTCGCAGACAGCGAGTACTCGCAGGCCCTGACCGGGTCAACCATCTCAGAACCCGCGCCGGACGAGGACCGCGAGCGCGCACGAGCGGCCGAAGAGGAGGCTGAACTGCAGCGCGTGCTCGAGCTGTCGAAGCAGGAGGTTGGCGGACGGGGGCGGAATGGCGGTGGTGCGGGCGGCTCGTCGAGTTCCTCGAACGGCGTGGGTGGGTCGTCGTCCAGTCAGGTTGCGGGCGGCAGCTCCTCCTCGGGCTCTCGGGCGGCGCCATCTCAAGCTCCGATGGTCACTGCCGCCGCTCCTGCCGCCGCCGCCCCTTCTCCGCAGCCTGTCACCCCTCCCCTCCAACAGGCCTTGCGCGTTCGCGCCCTCTACACCTACACCCCGTCCAACCCGACCGAGCTCGCGTTCGAGGCCGGGTCCGTCATCAAGGTCATCGGCCGAACGTATGCCGAGTGGTGGCGCGGGACCCTGCGCGGCCGGGTCGGCATCTTCCCCGTCAACTACGTCGAGAGCATGCCGTCGCCGACCGAGGACGAGCTCCGGCAGGAGCGCGAGGCCGAGGACGAGATTTTTGCAAAGGTTGCCCAGTTCGACGAGCTGCTCGAGAAGCTCCGTGGAGTGGACATTGCGCGCGACGGCGGGATCCCTGACGACGTGGAGGAGCTGTACGCCAGCTGCGTTGGGCTGCAGTCGCGGCTCGCCGACCTCATCGGCAAGTACGCGGGCTACAAAGGTACGCCCGTCACCTCTTGCTCGTATACAGAGGGACTGGTTGTGCTGACCGCGATGGGCGTGGCGACTCGCAGCCGACCTGGAGACCATCTCCAACATTTTCTCTCAAGCGGCCTATAGCTATCAGACGATGAAGAACCCCCAGATCGCTCCTCCGGCACCGCAGAGTGCGTTCCCTCTCACCTGGGTTCCTGCTTCTCGGGCTGACTCGTTCAGCTTTCTCCGCATGTAGTGTACGCCGCACCGCACCAGTACGCCCAGCAGCAGTTCGCCACGCCTCCTGCCGACCAAGCACCCCCGCAGGCTGCAATCGCACAAGATCAGCGGCCTGTGGTACAGCATCACGGCAGCGGCTCGTCCATTCGCGCCCAGGCTGCTCCTCCTCAGCAGCAGCAGCAGCAGTTGTCGCCCGAGTGGGAGGCATACTACGCCGCCCAAGCCGCCGCCGCTCGCGGTCAGCCCGCGCAGATCCCCGGGCAGTCGTCAGCTCCCGCGCAGCAGCACGTACAGGCTGCGCCGGTCGTCGCGCACCAGGGCTCGCAGGACGCACAGAGCGTGCCGTTCCCGGCGCAGGCGGGTGGGGGCGGAGCAACGCCGTACAGCCCGCAGGCTGGGCAGGACCCGTATCAGCAGCAACACCAGCAGGCGTACGACCCGCACCAGCGCCATCCCTCGCAAAGTCCCGCCCTACACTACGACCAGCAGCAGCCGCGCCCGACCGTCCTGTCGAACGCCTCCCAGCACCCGTCCTACATCCAGCCGCAGCAGCAGCACCCCGTCCAGTCCCAGTCACCTCAGCCCTACGCGGCCTCTCCGGCCACTCAGCCGCAGTACGCCCAGCCGCCGCCCGACGCAGGCGGGTACATGTCGCCGCCGCCTCAGCAGGTTCAGCACGGCGCGCAGGCCCCTGGCTATGCTTACCCGTCCCACCCTCCGCAGTGAGCGGCGGCGATAAGTGAGCAGCCGACGGCCTATTATGATGCTCTCCTTGCGCTTGCTCTCCGCCCTCGCTTCCTCTTGCCAGCTCGCGAAGCTGAGAAGGTTGTCGTCAAGGGGCATCAGATCGTCCGCGGCGCGACCCGCTCTCACCGTCCGCTATCCTGCTCGTTGAGCTCGAGTCCGTCCCCGTCGCGTGCAGCGACGATACCCGCCAGCGTCCGCTGCAGATCCTGCCACTCGCTCTCACGTGGGCTCGCGACGTCGCCAATGTCGTAGATGTAGACCGAGCCGTCGGACGAGCCGACGGCGGCGCGCCGACCATCCTTTTTGTCCCACGCGAGCTTGTTGAGCGCGCGAGTCGAAGGCGTCTGGGTTTGATGGATGGGGACCTGTGGAGAAGCAAAAGTATATGCGTCAGTCAGCAGTGCGAAAGACCATGAGACGCGGCGGCGCACCTCGGTGTTGGCGTTGAGGTTCCAGAGGTCGAAGCGGCCAGTGCCGTCGACGCTGCCAAACACGGCAGGGTTGACCGGATGCCAGCGAACATCGTAAACGTAGTCGGTGTTCTCCTCAAACGAGCACAATGGTGGGACGTTGACCGCAGGCTGACCTGCCGAGACGAGGCTCGAGGCCTTCGATGCGCCTCCGCTGCCGGCCGACCCGCCGCGCGCCCGCCAGAGCTTGATCGTCCAGTCGACCGAGCTCGTGAGGAACACGTCCGAGAAGTCGATCGGGCCGACGAGCGGGTGGAAGTGCAGCCCGGTGATGGGACCGGCGTGCCCGCGGTAGATGTCGTGCTGGTTCAGGCCGGCCTTCGCACCCGCACGGTCATATCGGTTCGCCTGGTAGACATTACCCTCCTCGGTGCCGACCCAGAACGTCGTCGTCTCGTTGTCAGGGAAGTCCAGCGTCGTGATCGAGACCTCGTCCGTCTTGCTGTGCGCGGGATGACGTAGGTCAAGCGTTTCCTGCGAGTGGCGCATGATCCTTTCAGCGTTTGGCAATGAAAAGCAGGGACGGTCATGAACTTACGTGAGGCTGGGCGAGCATGTCCGCGAGCCAGCTGCAGACCATCCCGTCCGAGCTGCTGGTGATGAGGTTGTGCGCGTTCTGCGTGCCTACCATCTTCATCCCGTAGACGGGGTAGGTGTGGCCTGCAGCTGACAGCGGCGTCTTGAGGACAGGCAGGTGCTTCGCTCGCGTGTCCCAGAGCAGGATTTGGCCCGAGTACGAGCCGCCGAAGATGAGGTTGGAGTGAAAGGGCGAGAATGTGACTGAAAGGACGTCGGTCTGCGGAAGGGTGAGCACGTCAGCATCCCTCTCAGATTGATGAGGGCGGACAGCGCACCTGCGAGTGAAAGATGAACTCAGGCCGGTCAAGCAGGTGCATATTCCACACGCAGACAAGGCCGTCAGGGTCTGAGACGGACGCCGGATTTTTGTTGTACGACGCAACGCTGAGTTCGGGAAACTGCAGTCACGACAAGCTCGGGTTAGCGCAGCGCTGAACGAGGGAAAAGGCGAGCGGACGCTCCTTCGGCGACCAGTCCAGGCCAGTGACGGAGCGGTTCCTCGTCCAGCGGTCGTCCTCGAAGGTGCAAACGAGTTTGACCGTTCGCCCTGCGTCGTCGTCCCTGCGGCGTCGCTGCGTCAGCGATTTCAGACGGCGCAGCATGGCAGAGGACACACAAATTGCCGTCTCCGTCGAGCGCGTAATCCTTGATGTAGTCGTAGCCGTCGCTGAGAGCGCGCTGGACGATCTTGGATGAGCTTTCGACGAACTCGAGGAACGCGGGTGCGGAGTAGATCTGGCTCCTCTGCTCCTCAGTGAGCTCTGCGAGACGAAGGAGGCCCGAGGTCAGTATCGGTCATCGCTTGAGAAAAATGAGAAAGAACCCGCCCTTCAATCGATCTGCTTCAACCTCCTTCGCCAGCGTCGCCCGCTCCTCTTCGATCTGCACGTCCAGCGCCGCCTTCTCCTCCTCGAGCTCCTTGATGATGCGCTTGCGCATCTCGTCCTCCGTCTCGCGTCCTGGTGCCATTGACGTCGAAGTTCCTGAACCGTTCGACATGTGCGCCGGAAAACCGTCCTCATCGTCCGGAGGGTAGAAGGAGGTTTGGATCGCTTTCGTGTACGTGACCTTAGGCTGCAGGGACGGGATGCGCAGTCGAGGGCAAAGGTCGTCAGCATCTCCTTCTCTTGCGATTATCGACGCATGGACCCCCCTTTGGCGGTAGCTCATACAGCTCCTGCTGCGTGTCGACCAGGTCTGGCACACTCGTCCGCAATGGCGACGTACTGCCGGATATGGAGGTGAGCGACGCCTGCGCTGTCAGTACGATCCCCCTCGACGAACCCGAGCAACATTAGAGCCTGACGCACGCTTCTGTCCCTTGGCTAAAGCTTACACCACTTGCCCTGCTGTCCCTTCCACTCTCCGTTCCCAGCCCAGAGCGCCCAGGCGTGTCGAACGCATCCCGAGGAAGCGTCGACGTCGGCCGTGATGGGGTCGAAGGACCCGCCAACGCGTCGCCCGAGAAGACGTCAGCCCCGCCTGCTGTTGAGCTCGCCGATGAGCTCGCGGCGGCGGTAGAAGAGGTCGCAGAAGGGCCGAGGAGCGAGTTGACGAGCGAGTCGACCTCGACGCGGCGGGAGGGTCGAGCGGGCGAGCCTGCGGCCTGGATGAGGGAGGCATAAGTCTGTCAGCTTGAGATCGACCGGTAGCTCTCGCTGCCGGCCCGCCAGCTAGCCAGCAGCAGCTCATCGAGATCTTCGAGCTTGAGACTTACCGTCGGGCCTGAGCTGCTGGTCCGCTCCGACTCGAGCAGGGCTCTCCTCTCCTCGCGTGCGCGGCGCAGGTCGAGCAGCCGTTGCCGCTTCTGCTCAATCTCTTGCCGACGTGCGTCCTACAGGCGCGTATGGACGTGTCAGTAAACGCCACAACTCGACGGCCTGGAAGACAACGCACTTGCATAGGCGACTCTAAAGGGGGAAGCTGTTGTCGAGAGCAAGCAGGCGGTCGGCCTGCGCGCCTGCGAAGGCAAACGCGCCGCTGCGAGACGGCCAACACTTCCTTAGGCACTTGCTTGCACCAACTGAAGGACCTGGCAGGATGCTCCAAGTCAGATAGAACATGCAGAATGGGTCTTATGAGCGAGACCAGCTCTGCTGCGAGAGCGTGGTAATTGTACGGTGAAGTAGGACTGAGCGGCGCGCGCTCTCCGATCACAGAATCACAGCGATATGGCGAACTAAGGGGGTCAAGAAAGCAGTCGCGAGAGGTCGAGAAAAGACAGACAGTTACTAGGGAAGCTACAGTCGCCTTAACAGGCAGTGGTGGGGAACGTAGAGGTCGTGAAGATGGATACAAGATGAAGACCGTGGGCGATTGTGAGCCGCCGGTCGAGCGAAGCTGGTGGATGTTGTACCGGCCGTCCGAAGGGAAAGACTCGAAGCTGGGCGCATGTGAAGCTGTGTGAAGAGGAACGCGAGCTGGAAGAGGAGAGGGTCGTGGGCGATGCGATCTGAGATGAACGCAGCTGAAGACCGACAGCTGACGGGTCAGCTCACTACCAACGGCAGAGCGACGACGCGAACTGGACTGACTATCTGAGGTCCTCGCTCAAGTCTCGAAGACGACCGACGACTCGCGGCCTCGGATGCTGCCGCGCTTCTTCCTCTTCGTGGTAGTTGTCCCATCTCGACTCGAGCGCATGAGTTGGTCGACGACGCCGAGGACGTAGGTGCGCATCTCGTCCGAGTAGCGACGCTCGGCGGCGTTGCGGCCGTAGATCCAAGGGCGGTCCTCGTCCACAAGTTCATCACCGAACGTGTCCTCGTCCTCGCCGTCGGAGAAGACGGCAGGTGCGTGCTCGATGTGCGAGGCCGAGAGCAGGTCCGCGACGTCCTCGATAAACTCGCCCTGGTCCTTGTCAGTTGAGGAGCAGGTGGACGAGAATGTCCTTGAGGACGAGACCGAAGGGTGGCGGCTCGTGTAGAGTGAAGGGAGCACAGCTTCCTGGCCGGCGTCATACGCCTCGCCGTCTTCCTCGTCGACCACCTCGCGGACGTGGTCCCTGCCGGGCGGCGTGCCAGGCGTTGCAGGGCGCGGGTCGGGCTCAGGGTGCGGATGCGGGTGGGGCTCGGGAGGAGGGGACGGGTCCTCGTCGTCGTCGCTGCTCTCTTCCTCGAGTGCCGAGCGCTCGGCGCTGAGCGCCGGTGAGGGCAGCGGCGTTGGCCTGTAGCGCTCGCCCAGATTCGAGTCGACCACGAGCGGGACGGCGGGCGGCGTGATGGCCGCGAGGGGCGAATCGACCTCCTTGAGGAGCGTCGCGGGTGAGGTGAGGGGCCGGAGAAGAACGTTGCTGGTTTGCGACCTCAGGGCTGGCCGACGAGCTTGACAGGGTGAGGAGCTGCTGCTGTCAGCGGAGGCGTCCGACAGGGCGTGCATCAGGCGAATGAGGACGAGGGTGGGCTGCAGGGATGCTGGTTGGAAGCGCGTGAACGGGGGGAGGGATGGCCGTTGAGAAAGTGTAGATGGAAGGTGCTTGAGGATGTTGTTAGCCAGGAGGAGGAAGAGGCTGGACGTCGGCTGCGGCGGCCCTGGCGATGCTCCGGCCGGGCGGTCTGAGCTCTGACACTTGTCCCTTTTTCCCACTTTCACTTGCCCGTTTGGGACGGCTCGACGCTCAACGTCCTTCTTGAGTACGCTGACCCCGCCCCCGCACCTCGCTCGTCCTCTGCACGCTGGTCACCGTCGCTCTCCTCTGTGACATCTGCTGTCATGATCTCTTTGGGCTGACCCTGCAACGCACCGCCCTGCTGACCCTTCGTCCCCCAACTGACGCGCGCAGGTTCGTGTGTTGAGTGATGTGCGTCGCGCCCGTCACCGTCGTCGCGGTTGATCACGTGAGTGAGTGAGTACGGCCCCCCGGGCAGGTAGTCCCATTGCTTCTACTGGCATGCTACCTCTGCGCTGGATTGACCTGTGGTCCGTTGCGCGCGCAGAAGTATAAATTGGGTTTGTCGCTCCTGCAAGATGACTCGATTGAACGCATCAGGCGCTACAGGCGACGCAAAGACGCCCTAATCGTGCGTTGATCTCTTGCTTTGGTCAAAAAGGGAACCAGTCCTGATGCTGTGAAAGTGATGGATCGCAGACTGCTTGATCGGCCGGCTCAGACCCCTCTACGCCTTGCACGAGGAGAAAATCACGACCTCGTCGCAAACGGTTCGCGTCTCAGCCACTCCTCTCGCCCGCCGCTGAACCGTGCGTATACCTCTGCTGGAGTGCGATAGTCCGGTTCCCGCTGACTAGCCCTCTCAGCTGGCGCAGGATCTGCCGCTCACCCCTGCGCTTGACTTCAACACCTGGTATGATGCTAATTTTCTTGTCGGCTGTTGACGCGCACTTGTTGAATGCGTACCGGACGAGGGCGAGGTCGGTGTTGACATAATGGGCCTGATCCTGCCTGTCTCCTTCCCAGACTGCAAGACGCTTCTCGAGTCGCTTGAGGATAAAGTGCATCCCGTCCCTTTTTGCGTTTTCCTCTTTGCATTGGCGTTCATCAGCCACATCCGTCTGAAAGACAACCCACAGCCATGCTCGCTACTGATACAGAGCACACAACATACCCTCTTCGGCACTGGAAATACAAGGGAGCCGTATCGAAGATACTCGGCCTTAGCGCTTCCCTCGTCAACTCGCAACTGTCTTTCGCCCTCGGCCCTAGTCGAAGACATTGACCGCCGATCGCCTAACGTCAGTTCCATCTCACCTTGTCGACAAGCACCAGACTGGAGAGTTTTGCGAGACGCGGTCGGAGGTGCAAAGCCAAGAGTATAGCCTTGCGCTGGCGTACTGATCGTCCAGCGCACAAGGTTTGGGGACTGCAGACGTGCAGTTACGCAGGGTCTCGGGCGAGAGGGTGCTGGCTAGGGCGCGCGCTGCTTCGGAAGTGATCCATGACGCTCCGCTCAATCTTCCGAGGCACAAACAACAGACATGAGTGTTTGATACCGTCATCCTCAGCAGCGGATCCACTCCAAGGTTATCCGTCGCGCGCGATCTACCGCTTCCCGCCCTCCTTCTGCTCGCCGCCGACAGCGTCCGACAGCGCGCCTAGTGCGTCCCGCAAGCTCGTGCTGCCGAGGAAGTCCTTGAGCGCGTCGCCGGTGTTGCCACTGGCAACCTTGGCGAGGAACTCCTTGACGGCGTCAGACCCGTCGTCGGCGTTCTTGTTGGTTGCGCCCTTCGCGCTGTTGAACAGGCCCGCGAGCGGGTTGGCCGCCTGCTCTTGCTTCTTATTGGCCTTGCGCGAGCGCGTGCCGGATGCAGGGCCGCCGCTGTAGTCCGCCGCGCCGCGCTTCTGCTGCTGCTGCTTGCTGGCGTCTGGGAAGAGCCAGGCCGCGGCCTTGCGCACGTTGTCGCCCGTCTCGCCGCCGATAAACATCGAGAGCCAGTACAGCGCCGAGCCGCCGATACCGCCGAGCGCGCCGGCCGAGTGCACGGCGGTCGAAAACGAGTGTTGGAGCGACTGGACGGGGTCGGACGACGTGCAGGCCTGGTAGATGACGCCGAACAGGGCCGCAAGCGAGCCCCACTTGACGAAGAAGAGCGATGAGCTACAACACCGCCCCCCTCAGCTGTCAGCGCTTGCCTCAACTTGGGACTAGGGGAATAGGAGCTTAACGACGCACCGGTAGGCAACCCGCAGCGTCCGCATCATGCTTGTTGCAGCGAAGTAGATGCCAATCAGGCTGACGAGCAGCGGCGTCTGCGCCTTGAGAAAGTCGAGAACAGGGCCCTGCGACTCGCTCGACTCATTCTGGAACGACCGCAGGAAGTTGACAGCGTAGGGTGCGACGGGCGAGGGCAGGAAGCTGCAGGCAGCTGAAGGGATGTTGAACGACCAGCGAGCGTCAGGGCCAACCGGAACGTCGACAGAGCAGCCGCGCCGACGTACTTTGGATGAGGAAGTCCATCGTGAGGCGGTGGCCCTGTCGGTCTTGCTCAGGATAAGGGCGGGCGGGAGCGCGATGGTGGTTTGCAGATCGAGAGGATCGCCTGCCGCGTCGCGTTCCTCGACCATGACGTTCGTCTCTCGGCAATTTCTGCACACTGGCACCCCAAGGCACTTGCTTTAGCAGAGGCTCGCACTCGCACATGAGCCCGTCGCACGGGGAGGAGTGACCATTCGAGAAGTAGTCGTGCGAAGCAGGCCAAAGTGCGGGCGATCAGAGGGAGCGGAGGTAGAGGTTTCGAATGAAGGCGCGCAACCGTGCACGTGACAGGGGAGACGAAATTAAGAGGGGACGGGTCGGGTCGTCAAGAATGAGAGAGGTACAGCCCAAAATGGAGAAGGAGGAAGAGTCCGCGGTCCTAGGCGCAGGTATGCGCGTCACTCTGAGATGCCGTGAAGAGGGACGGCGGGGAAGAAGGGTGTCGTCGGTGCCTTAGGGATGATCTTCTTGGGCGTGTGAATCAACGCCGGCTTCTTGCGCACGAGCTCGCTCGTCCTCCCGCGCGCCTTGATGGCGCTGAGGCCGACGCTGTGCCTGCGCATCGCCGACATCGTCGCTGGCAGGCTCTCGCGCGTCTTCTTGTTCTTCGCGGTGACTCCGGCGCGCCCATGCAGGCCCGAAGGCACGCTGAGAGGCTTGTGTACGAGCGAAGAGGCGATGGACGACCGCCGCTTCCCGGGCGTGCGCGCTACGATTGAGGGCTTGGTAGCGGTCGTCTTCTGCAGCTTAGTTGCGACGCGAGCCTTAAATTGCGGGCCGCGCTTGACGGGCGTCTTGGTTGTTGCAGGCGCGTTGAGGATCGAAGGGCGTGACGGCAAGAGGGCCGACTTAACGACTGCGACCGCAGGCGTTGGGATGGACTCCTTGAAGTTGGACGGGCGCGATTGCTGGGCGGACGCGCTTGATTTCGACGCCTGCAGGAGCACGGGACGAGCAAGCGAGTGCGACGACCGGGATGCCGGGATGCCAGAAGGCCGAATGGACGCTGCAACGGCGTTGCCTCGCTTGGCGAGCGATGAAGCTGTCGGCGCGTACAGCGAGGAGCGCGCGGTCGTCTGCTTGGCGAGCGAGGAGGCAGTCGGAGCGGCGACTGAAGCTGATGGGCGCGCCGTTGTCTGCTTCGCCAATGAGGAAGCCGTGGGCGCGAACAAGGAGGACTTGGACGACGAAATGGTCGATAAAGGCGGCTGCCTGGGCTTGGACTCAATGCTAGGCTTGACGATGGGTGCCGGAACAGAAGTCGCTGATGGTTGAGGCGCACGCGCCTTGACCAGCTTCGAGAGTGCGGGTGCCGACGTCGAGCGCGCCATGGAGGTGCCGGCAGTACTAGGTTTTGAGAGGTGTGAAGCGAAGGACTTCATACTCTCGACACCCTGAGCGAGGAACCCGAAACGAGATGACTTAGGCTTGTGCGCGACCTGAGAAGACGCAGAAGTAACGCCTGTGGGCGCGGGCTGGACAGAGGACGCTACAGGCTTGAGGACGGGTGCTGTGGGCTTGTCGTCGGGCGCGGACGGGCGGATCGGCGAGAAAATGTCGCCGACCCTCAGCTTCTTCGTCGCTCGGCCGTCCTGTGAAGAATCCATGTGCGACTGAAGGCTGACGGTCGTCGCGGAGGGGCGGATGCGCCTCGCAGCGCTGGTTGGCAGCGCGGACGGACGGCGCTGGCCGGAGCCGGCGGTAGACTGCTGCCGACGGGCGGTGGTGCCGATGGCGGCCGAGGACGGTCGCGGACGGCGCGGCGTCGCGGTGGTGGACAGGCGCGAAGTAGAAGCTGAGGCGTTTGCTTTGACGTTGGCAGGGCGACGAGCGCTATGATGGTCAAGGATGGACGGCATCCTGCGAGATATGCATGTCGTCAGTGGGTATTTTCAAGAACGAAAGTTTCTCGACTCACTTGGCAAACTCCTTCTCGTGGATGTCATCAAACCTGCGCTTTTTGATCTCCTTCTTGCCACCGAGCGCCTCATACGTCTCCTTGCTGAAGAGCTCCTTGAGCGGCTTGGGCTGGACGTCGAGCACGCCCTTTTTGGCCATCAACGCCCGCATCTCCTCCTCCATCACCGCGCGCATATCCCGTGCGGGAGCAGCGCTGTCGACAGGCGGAGCGGCGAGGGACGCGAAGGTGAAGGCAGGCGGCGTACCATCCTGGTTACCGAAGTCGAAGGTTGGCCGCGAGGGGTGGGATGAACCGAAGACGAACGCCGGCGACTTGGAAATCTCAGGCGCCCTTGCGATGGATGTGCGAGGAAAAGCGGCCACTGGAAATCCTCCCGGCAGGCGTGTTTGGGGCTTGGCGGGTTCGGGCAGGCTCTCCATCGTTGGAAGGTCGGGGTACAAAGCAGCGCTGGCCGAAGGAGACGCCGGAAGCAAGCGGATTGTCGGCTCTTGGCCGTTGATGCTCGGGCGCATGGCGCGCGCGACGCCTGGTTCCGGCGACACGGGCACTGATGCGGGCTTCTGGAAGAGCTCAGGGTCGAGAACGGACTTGGTAGCCTTAGGCACGAGGGCAGTGCGCGAGATTGAGCGCGAGAGGAGAGACTTCAGCGTCTTGCTTGTTGAACGCGAAAGCGAAGACGCGCCTGGTAGAAGCGATGACAGTTCAGCTGCTTGAGTGAGGCAGGATGTCAGACAAGCGAAAGCAACGTACTTATGCTGCGCTTCATACCGAACTCGCTGCTCCCCGCCTCGAGCTCACTCCCGCCGTTTTCCGCACTCTTCCAGCTGCCCTTGCCCTTAACGGTCTGTGCGTCCTCTCCATCGCCCATCTCGACGTCCTCGTCGTCGTGCGGCGCGACGCCTTCGAGAACGGACCACGGCTCGCTCGGTCGCGGCGCCGCAACGGGCTTGACCGGCGACGAAGTAGCTGGCAAGGAACAGTTGTCCTGTACAAAGTCGTCGAGTGGGAATGTTGGGTCGTCCTTTGCCTCGTCGGGCAGCTGCTCGCCGCTATGAGTGGAATGGTGAACACGAGTTAGCCCCTGTTCAGTAACGAGCGGCTACCAGGGGACAGAGCGGCCGCACAATGCCTGCAGCTTGTGAATCAGGTCGACATTCTTGCCCGAGGCCTTGATGCGGTAGCGCTTGCAGAGACTGATGAGCTGCTTGCGCTGCACTGATGGCCGGAGGGGAGGGGGGGGGGGCGGTTCAGCAGGTTGCGGAAGGGGACGTCTGCCTTGCAGGTCAAAGGGACTGACGAGCGTGCAGCGCCGGCGAGTTGAAGAGGATAGCCGTCTGAGGGTTCATGGCCAGGCTGTTTCATGCAAGCAAGCGCTCCGTTAGAGTTGATACTTCCCCAAAAGGACGGTGAGAAGTATGACGGCGAGAGGGAGAAAGGAATGACTGGGACGAAGGGATGTTGACTGACGAGCGAGAAGTCGTGGAGATGCCTTGCCGGTCGCTAGACAAGTGGCTGCTGCGGTTCAAAGGGTGCGCTGTTCAAGACAGCGATCGGCGTAGCTACCGGTACAATGCCTTGCCGTGTCGCGGCGTTGGTTGTGGCGGTGAATGGGCGGCAGGGTCAGCTCGCCAAGCAGCGGCCGCGACGAAGCTGTCAGGTGGACCTGCTGCGCGCGCCAGTGAAGTCAGGCGCGTCGCACTCGACTTCCTGACAATGCTCGAGCGGCCCTGAGAGGGCGATGTGCTACTCCACGAGCCCGGTAAGAACGTTCTGATACAAGGGTCATAAGATCGTGACTAGACCGCCTTCCCTCGGCCTCATACAACGCCCCCCCCCCCCCCCCCCCCCCCCCCCCCCCCCCCCCCCCCAGCCCCCCCCACCCCCCCCCCGCCCCGCCCCGAGCAGCGGCGGGGGGGGCGAGAGCGCGAGGCAGGAGGAGCAAGCACCAGCGGAAGAACACGCA
>MVAM01000133.1:0-44985 GCA_014825675.1 Cystofilobasidium ferigula
GTGGGGGGACGGCGGGGGGGGGGGGGGGGGTGGGGAGGGGCGGGGGGGGGGGGGGGGGGGGGCGGTGGGGGGGAGGGGGGGGGGGGGGGGGGGGGGGGGGGAATAAGGGCAGGGAAGCGAACTGACGCACATTGCCGTCCTGGATGTAGTAGGAGCCGATCAAGTCGTCGAACTTGCCCACACGACTTGGAAGACCCGGGTTGCGGTCGTCTGAAAGGGCGAAGGGGAGAGAGGTCAGTGCAGGGCGCAGCACCACGAAGAATGGACGTTACGGTTGAGCGCGAACCGGTGAGGTTCTGCCAGCCCTCCATCCTGCCCTGAGCCTCCGTAACGATCCGTTTGTCTCCTTCCGATCGACCGTCGAACTGCTTCATGCAAGATATCGTCTTTGAAGCTCTCGCTCTCGTCGAAGTCCTGCAGGTCTGACTAGCGGCCGCCGACGAGCGGAAGGACGCCGAGGATCGTTTTGGATTGCTCGGTGGACGGCGGCAGCTCGATGAAGTTGAGCGCGAGTCGACGGGGTGCTGATGGAGGGACAGGGTTGTAGTGCAGCGGGTCGACGGGTTGCTCCGAGTAAGCGTGGCCGCGTAGCAGTCGCGGAGGCTGGAGATGATGAGAAGCTCAGAGGGGGTCGGGCGCAGGCCGAGGCAGCGGAGGAAGATATCAAAGGTAGGCCGACTGGAAGAGAAGGAGAGAAGCGTTGAGATGAACTCTGCAAGGGGAGGGGAAGCAAGATAACCGTCCTGACCCGGCGAGGAAGGGTCGAGGTCAGCGGCGTTTCGACGCGCTGCGCGCCGCCGAAGACCTCGCCGTTTTCGCGGCTGAGACCCAAGCCCGCTTCGACAGCATCAGGCCCTCTCCCACCTCGCCGTAGGACTGCACGACCGAATCCAGGTGGACCGACTGCCCACGATGGATCGCGTACCTGTGAGTAGGACGCTGCTTTATGTCCAGGGGTGCTGCAGGAAGCTGACCGCGGTCGCTCTTGGCCACTCCCTGTCGACAGCTCGCCCTGCACATCCCTCTGTCTGCCATCCCTTTCAACCAGCCGCAGCCGCGCCAGACCGAGCCCGGAACCGAGCCGCCTAAGACGGCGATCCAGCAGCTCGTGGACGATGCCCATTCGCGTGATTACGACCTTGTCTGCCTGAGTCTAACGAACGCGTGAGTTCGGATACTTCACTCGCTTTGCTTTTCGACGCGCTGCACTCGTCTGCACAGGCTGCCTGCTCACTTCCCTATCCCTCTGGGTGTTGCAGGAACTGGCGAGAGCGCTGGGAGAGTCTCTGCTTGCGGGCTGCGGACGCGCCAGACGACGTTGACTCCCGGCGGCGTACGGAAGAGGAGGCTGAGCGCTGGCGCATGGGCGGAGGCTTCAAGCGTAGCGAGGTGACGGTCACTCGGCTTGGTGAGCGGCTTCATGCCTTGTCTGACGAGCGCCAGCTTGCTGAACTTGCGGGTGCGGTCTACAGAGGAGACGGAGCACCTGATCGGACTGGCTTCGGACTGGCTCGAGCTCGACTCGCCAGACGAGGGCATCCGGTTTGACTCTGAGCTTGTGAGTCCTTCCCTCCTCTGAAGTTGCGCGCCTGTCCTGACTTTGGGTGCATCCTACAGGCATTGCGGCACGAGATCGCGCAGGCCAACTACCTGAACATCCCGGTCGTTGTCCTGCCGCCGCCGCGGAACCGGGCGTTTGTCGCCGACTACGCGCGCGCGGTCAACAACGTCCTCGGCTCGTCGACGACCTTCACCCAGATCTCGATCCGCATACCGATATCAGACCCTGCGGAACTCGTTAACCACCCGCTCGATGCCCGCGGGTCGGTTGGGTCGCTTCCGTCGCGGACCAACAGCGCGCGCCTAAGCGTCGGCAGGCAGGGCGTGACGGACCTGAGTGCGACGTGGGAGATTTGGGACGTCATCCGCACCGTCTGCGGTTACAACCCTAAGCTCAGCTTGAGTGCGTTCCCATGAATCGTCTGAGCTCCGCTGCGTGCTGATCCCGGTTTCACTGCGCGCAGCACTGGACCTCACCACCCCTCTCCCGCCTTCTCCCGGTGCTCTCGCGCGCTGGGCGTCGGAACCCACTCGCCAAATCCTCCTCCCGGCATCAAGCTTCATCTCGAACGCCAAGGGCTACCCCGTCCTGAGCAAAGCGACGCAGACTTTCCTCAAGGAGGTCATGAAGCAGCGGCCGACCATCATCCTCTCCGCCACGCAGCAGACGTCGCACCCTGCAGGTGGGCCGGCTGCGTATCCGCAGTACGTGCGGCATCTTGAGCGGGCGTCCAAAGCGCTGCTCGCGTCCAAGGACGGCGGCATGGACGAGTTCACGCGCGGCTACTGGGACTGGCTGCAAGCGCCACTTCAGCCGCTGATGGACGACCTGCAAAGCTCGACGTACGAGGTCTTCGAGCGCGACCCGGTCAAGTACCGCAACTACGAGGAGGCGACTTTCCAGGCCCTGAGCGACCGACCAGAACACCAGACGCTGTCAGTCTGCGAGTCGTGCTTCGCTCCGAAGCGCCGAGCTGACTACTTTTGCACGTCG
This sequence comes from Cystofilobasidium ferigula, assembly GCA_014825675.1. Lineage (NCBI taxonomy): Eukaryota > Fungi > Basidiomycota > Tremellomycetes > Cystofilobasidiales > Cystofilobasidiaceae > Cystofilobasidium > Cystofilobasidium ferigula. The sequence goes on from MVAM01000133.1 coordinate 2,555, forward strand.
CAGGGTCATCTACATCTGCGGTGCCGGACGTGGTCCTCTTGTCGCTGGCGTGCTGAGCGCATTGCAGCGATCCGGGCGCAAGGCGCGGGTCTACGCGATCGAGAAGAACGCGAGCGCGTTCGTCACGTACGTTTTTGCGCAGTCTACACTTTCGCACCCATGCTCACGCTCAGGCTTTGTCTTAGGCTGCAAGAGCGACAAGCGCTCGAGTGGGGCGGCTCGGTCGAGATTATCTTCGGAGACATGCGCACCCTGGACGTGCCCGAACCGGCCGACATCATCGTGTCTGAGCTGCTCGGTTCCTTTGGCGACAACGAGCTTTCGCCGGAGTGTCTCGATGGCGCCATGCGCTTCCTCAAGCGTGCGTGCGCATCTTAATCGAGACCTGAACTTCAGCTGATGCCTCGTCCCGTCCTTCATAGCCGACGGCATCTCCATCCCTTCCTCTTACACCGCTCACCTTTCCCCTCTCTCCTCCTCAAAGCTCTTCAATGAGGTCACCGGCCCGACCCGAGAGGCCAAGCAGGCCGAGACGCCCTACGTCGTCATGTTTCAGGCGGTCAACATCCTCTCGGGCGAGGCTGCGCCCGACAGCGCGCGCTGCGGGCCTAAGGTGCAGGAGTGTTGGGCGTTCGAGCACCCGAGACGGGACCTCGTGCTCGACTCGCGCGGCCTGCCGCTCACCAACTCGCACAACACACGCTCGGCACAGTGCGTTTTTATTTTATTTTATTGCGCTCCGTCGTTCTTCGTTGATAAATTCCTCCGCAGCCTGACCTTCCACATCCCCCACGCTGGCGCCCTTCACGGACTTGCGTCAGTCCCGATCATTTTCTGTACATGCAGAGCCATGCTGACCCTGGGCTTTTACGTCCCTGCAGCGGCTACTTCGAGGCCCACCTCTACGGCACCGTCGGCCTTTCGATTCACCCCGACCGCCAGCACATCATCAGCCCGGAAATGCTCTCCTGGTTTCCTCTTTTCTTCCCCTTCAAGGTGCGTTGTCTGACTCTACCTCGTTGTACCCAACCGCTGATTACCTTTCGTTTCATACCTGCAGGAGCCGCTCTACCTGCCGAGCAACTCCGAGCTCGACGTCCACATCTGGCGCTTGACCGACCCTCGCAGCCGGAAGGTGCGCCTTCTCCCACCCATCTTCTCTTCTCGCTTGCGCTGACGGCTCGCTTACGTTTTGCAGGTCTGGTACGAGTGGCACGCCGAGGCCTTCCTCCCTCTTCCCTCCAGCAACTCTCTCAGCTCGCCCTCACTCGGTGTCAACGGCTTCTCGGGCGTGCCGCCGACGACGCCTGGCCCACGTTCCCCCCAGATGGGCCTGTCGAGTCCGATGATGGACGCCTCCCAGCTCAGCGGCGGCTCGTTCAGGGACGGCGCAGAGTCGCTCCTCGGCGGTGCGGATGGGTCATCCTCTGCAGGCCGGCTCAAGATCGGCCAGTCGAGCCTCATGAATCCTCAGGGACGCAGCTTCTGGATTGGTCTGTAGGCATATAAGATACGACGTCATGAACATGCCTTTATGCAGATCGAACCCCTTGCTGCAGGGTCGGACAGGGGTTGAGCCAGGGGCGAGGAAGAAGGGGTGGTTCGACGGCCTGCATTGCTGCACGTCTACCGCGAGGATAGCTCTCGACTTGCACATTCTGCGCTCCCCGATGACCGCACTCGGCTCGGAACGTCAGTCGAGCGTCTCCTGGCAGCAGGTGTTTGCCGACGGCACGTGTTGCGGTGGCTCTGGTTGTCCTTTTGTTCTTGTGCTTGCTGCGCGCAGCCGCTCTTCCACCATCCTATGCCAGCAATCCCTCCCCCGCACGCAGCAAGGCAAAAGGAGGCGCTCAAGATGCTTGCACTGCCAGTTAACCGTCATCCTGTTGACCATGTCCAGAGCTTGGTCTGCCAATCGCGACGTTGCACCTCCGCCGCTGCTGCCCGAGCGCTCGGACGCCCCGCTCGACAGCAGCAGCTTCGTCTCGCGCTCGGTGCACGTCCCTTCGCCTCCAGATCGGCATGGCGGCTTACGCCTAATTCGAGTGCCGTCGCTGGGCAGCAGCCGTCGCCTGTTTGCCTTTGATGCCCCTCCATCGCCCTCGCTCAGCTTCGCCGGACGCACGCCCTCCCTCTCGTCCTATTCCAGCTCGTCCTCGTCCCGTACCTCACTCGGCGGCGGCTCCTCGCATCATCCCTCAACCCCACACGCACTTGCCGACTTCGGCATGGCCCCCTCTCAAGACCCCTCATCCATGCGAACGGACGGCCACCAGCACGCTCTGTCGCTTCCGTTCCAATCGCGCCCTTTCAGCAAGTGGGACTCCTCCCTCGTCGGCGATGACCCGTCGCCGCACATCGTCCGATCGTCCCTCGGACTGGCGTCTGCTTCGGACGGTCCCTCTCCGCCGCGCCACCCTCGCTCGTCGACGAGGTCGGGGAAGGCTGGCGGTTTACAGCAGGCCAGTGGGCAGGCCTCGACGGGCACAACCATCCGGTCCAGGGTCACTTCCTCGGCCGTTGCGCTGTCAAAGGGAGGGGCGGCGAACGACTTCTTCCACAGCCGATCGGGTGGAAGAAGAAGAGACGCATCCTACCTTTCGCGTAAGGCGCCCGAGGCCGCTGCTTCCCTGGCGCGTACCCCGCTTCGGAACGGACCGGCAAGCGGCCGTACGTCCGTCGACATCCCGTACGCCGTGCGCAACACGGACGACGTGCGAGACCTCGAGGTCCTTCTGCTCGAGTCGCTGCGCTGGGGCGTTCTGAACAACAGCTACACGTTTGTCACGCTCGCGCCTGGCCAGGCGGAACCTGAGCGCATCCTCGACGTCGGCTGCGGCTCGGGCTACTGGTGCATCTCTCAGGCGTCGCGGTGGAAGGCCTCGCACTTCGTCGGCTTCGACATCAGCGCGGACCAGACGAATCTGCACGAGCGCGCGCAGTTCCAGCGGCGGCGGCAGGAAGCCAAGAGACGCGCAGGCAAAGAGATGCCGCCGCCTGCTGTCGACTGGACAGACATGGATCGAAGGGTCGAGTGGGTCCAGGGCGACTTGTCAGTCTAGTCTCTTTCTTGCGCTCTTCGATAGTGCGCTGACTAGACTATCCTGATCCCAGCCTCGAGATACTGCCCTTCGATTCTGGCAGCTTTGACATGGTCCGCATCTCCTTCGTCAACCTAGGCGTCCCGGAGCTGTGAGTCTTCTCTTCTGCTGATGTCTGGGATGCTCATCGCTGACACAATTCTTCGCAGATCCTGGCAAAATGTCCTAGAGGAGTGCACGCGCGTGCTCAAGAAGGGAAGTGGCATCCTCGAGGTGCGTCCTACGCTCATTTCTTCGCTACTGCGTGCTCCGTTGACGGGGGATACGCGGCCCACAGATTGTTGAGATGTCCAACGATCTCCCTCCCAACCTCCCGCTCACACCCCCGCAGTCGCCTCCTCTCCAACCGGCCCACACTCCCACGCCTCGCTCTCATCCATCGCCAGCGAGTGGCCCCGCTCCTCCATCCGCCATCCCTCAGCACTCGCGCGCCCTGTCGACCATCTCGCCGCAGGTTTCCTCGCGGAAGGCGCACTACGAGGACGTCCTGACGCAGCACATGATTCAAACGCTGCCGGACGTCGTGATCCGCTCGTCACTACTCATGCAGAGCGGCATGTCCAAGTCAAAGGAGGTCTTCTCGAAGACGTACCGTCGCTCTCAGCTCGGTCCGCTGGACGGCGGCGCACCTGCCGAAATTGACGTTGCGCCGGGCTTTATCGGAGCCGCGACGGGCGTTTGGGTGGAGTGCGTGTCATTCCTTTACTCTCTTCAACCCGCTCTGATCCCTCTGCTGTACTACTCGCAGGTCCATGTCCCCCTTCGACAACTCAACGCCCGTGTTGCCCATGCTACACAAGAGCATCGCCAAGCGTTTGTTAATGGACCTAGCAGAGAGCGGCATCGAGTGGGCGCAACCTGGGCGCCTCCCGGCAGACTTCGGTGCGGCGCGCAAGAGCAGGTGTAGGTCGCTCATGCCGCCATCGCCGTCCAAGGACCGGCGGCAGGCGCCCGACCTCGGCACCGTCTCGCTTCATGCTTGGGTGGGCGTAAAAAGCGGGGGTCTGCCGGCGTGGCCGACTCCATCTCCTCAGCTTCGCTCATGACCTAGTACTCTTTAGACGTTTACACCCCTCTTCTCGGCCGAAACCTTTCACGCATCATGATTACCCAAAAGAGCCCTAGACTAGTCGCGCGAGATTTGCCAGCCGATCTGCTTGCCCTCCCAGAAGGGGACAAGCTCGCCGCCGCCCTCAACCGCGAAGCGCTCGACCGTCTTGCTGTCGCTCGAGCGGTAAACAGTGATGCCGCTGAGGCCTTCGGTCGGCAGGCCGTAGAACCGCCGGCCGTTCAGGCTGACGTACCCGATGAGCGAGTCGAGAGCGCCGAATGAGTCGAGAAGGGCGGCACAGAGCGGGAGCAGGTGCGACGACGTGTAGACGCCGGCCGCGCAGCCGACGTTGGGCGACGACGTCGTCTTCGAGAGTGCAGGGTGGGGTGCCGAATCAGAGCCCAGGAAGAAGCGCGGGTGGCCTTCAGGGCACAACACATAATCAGCAAGTGTCCTAAGCCTCTTCACGAAGGAGCTGCGCACCAGACTTGATGACCTCGCGCAGGGCGGCGCGGTCGGAGGGGTACTTGGCGACCGGCTTGCAGAAGTTAAAAGGCTGGCCCGCCCAGTCGTCGACTACCAACGTCAGGTGGTGGGCCGTGATGCTGCAGGCGACGGTGTCGCCGCACTGCTTGACCTACGGACGATCAGTCGGGCAAAGAGTCAGTCGCGCAGCACCTTCCGGACGAGCAGCGAAACGGATTGAAGACGTACAGCCTCAACCGCAGCGGCCGTCGTGGCGTGCTCGAGGACGATACGCAGCGTGGGGAAGGCCTTGTGGATCTTGAAGAGATGCTTGAGGAAAGTCTCCTCGGCGTTGAGAACGCAGATGCCCTGGAAGACCGAAGGAAGGGCTCAGCCCCAACTCATACAACGACAACCGCAAAACGCGACGCACATGGTCGTGGTCGCTCGGGACCTCGCCGTGCAGGTTGAGCACCATGCCGGCCTCCTCCATGGCCGCGAACACGGGGTAGTAGCTCTCGTAGTCTTCGATGCCGCCCTCGCTGCCGGTTGTGACGCCGCGCGGGTAGCTCTTGACGCCCTTGATGCCCTTGGACGCCGCGAGCTTGATCTCATCCGGCGTGATGGACGGGTGGAGGTAGAGGGTGAGCAGGAACTCGGTGTCGGGGGAGAGCGATCGCAGGTGGGCGCCGTAGGCGAGCGCTCGCTCGGTCGAGGTAATGGGCGGGCTAAGGTTGGGCTGAGTGCAGGGAAAGCAGCTGAGCTCGTCAGCTCGGACACATGGCAGCTTCTGTCAACGATCAAGAACACACCATCACGTAGGCGACGTCCATGCCGCCGAGCCGGACATGCGGCGTGACGAGGGCCAAGACGGCGCCCTCGCGCAGATGAACGTGGGCGTCGAACGGCGAGGGGACGACAATGGCATCGACGGTGGACGGGTTGTGCGACATGATTTCCGAGGGGGGCGACGATAAAGCTGATACAACGAGAAAGACTGGGTCTGTGCCGAGCAGGAGAGAGGTCGAGCTGCGAGGAGGAAGAAGGGAGGCAAGAGCAGAGCAACCGAGCAGGGCTGAAAGTCAAGCCGCCCGCGCTGCCCGCCGACACGGACGCAGAACTCCGACGAAAAGATGATAGCCGCACCACTCGACATGCAGTCAAGTCTTTCGTTGGCCAGATCGGCACGGTGCAGATGAGAGAGCGTGTATGATAGTATGTCATGAGCGATCTACGATGTAGTACAAAGAGGTAGCGGAAGGACGAGCGCATTCGGGGCAACCGGCGCAGCACTTGGCCGCAAGAGATCAGAAGCAAGAGAAGCCAACGAGTGGGAAGGCGCTGAGGGTCTAGCAAAGGGCGTCAAAGAGAACGGGGCCGGTAGAAGAGCTCGTTGGCGGATGGGCGAGAAGGCGCCGCCTGCTCAGCCGATCTTGATGAAGCCGCCTGCGCCCGCTGTCGACGGCCGCTTCCCCCACCCAAACGACCAGTCGAACACCTTATCCGCCCTCGGCGGGACGGATGAGGCGCGAGATGCGGATCCCGCTGTCGGGAAGCTTGGGATTCTGGGTCGGCTGCCGCCCTGCTCGGCCTCCCACCGCAAATCCTCGTAGAAGGCATCGACTACCCGGTCCTCGATGCTTCCTCCTTGTCGAGCAGCGGTCTTGTCCTCTTTCTCGCTGTATTCGTTACCGACCATCGAGGTGCCGTTTTGATCGAGTTTGGCGAGCGCGACGTACGACCGCGAGATGCTCGCGTCCGCGACCTTCGTGGCCTTGCCGAACCGAGCGATCGCGCGATCGTGGGCAATCTGCGTCTGTACGCTCGCCGGGAGAGGAGGGGGTGGGGAGGGGAGGAGAAGGATATAGGAGCGCGTCTGAAGCAGGTGGGGCGTAGTGTGAATGGTCGATTGCGGCAGGCGGTTCAGGGTGCAGAGGTGGTGGGGCTGTGCGACGACGGTCAAGTCAGCGTTGCGGAAGGGCAGACGTCTGGTCACGAGACTTACATCGACACCGTACTTGAGCGAGATGCCGATAAGAGTGTCTCCTTTGCGGACGATGTGGCGGATCGGGCCCTGCTCAGCAGGAGCGCCGTCGTCCGCAGTCACGGCCAGTGCGTCGACGGCGTCGTCTCCTCCTGCTGAAGCTGCTTGGCCAGCTTCGTCTGAGTCCTCGCCTTCGTCCTCATCGTCTCCAAGGACGAAGGTGTCGTCGTCTGAAGCCTTCCCGCCTCGAGGCTGGTTCGAGCAGACGAGGCAGGGATCCCAGCGCGCAGCCCGCCCCTTCTCGCCGACGCACGTCGAGCAGATCGACCGCCGGCAGCACTTGGTTTCGACGGGGTTTGACCCCGAGAAGAAGGATGAGGAAGAGCTGGCCGTGATGGAAGACGAACAAAGCAGGCAGAGGGACTGCGGGACGAGGACGGGCCGGGTGGAGAGGGTGTCCGACTTCGGAGGGAGCGACAGATCAGCCGAGCTGCTGCTGCGAGCCATTGGCGGCTGTATCAATGCCATGGCGAGCGGTTCAACTGTCGAGTTGAGAGTTCCGTGCGAGCCGGGCTACGCTTCGATACGTGCGAGGCCTGGCCTGATGCTGGACACAGGTGAAGTGGCGAAGTGGGTGGTGCGGGACGAGCGTGAGTCCGGCCAGAGGCTCAGCGCTCAGGGTGGAAGCGCAGGCGACCGCACGCAGAACCACATCCTCCCCTCCCTTCTCTGTCACCACCATGGTTGCTCCCATGTCTGCTGACGTCCCCGTTGACGCACCAGAACACTGCCCTGTACGTCCTTGCCGCTAAAGCGAAGAGTCGTCTGCCTTGCCCGCGCACGCTGCTTGCTGACGCACCTCCACCTCTGGCCCGCCCACCCTCCCTTACCCGTCGCTCCCTCCCCTTCGCATCCTCTGGCACTGTCATCGATCGCCAGGGTACCGAGTCGACACAAGCCGGCAAGGTCTCGGCGTGCGACGGCTGCCCTAACCAGTCGTTCTGCGCCTCGGACGAGCCCAAGCTGCCTGACCCCGACCTGCCGCTCATCCGCGAGCGAATGAAGAGCGTCAAGAAGAAGATCCTCGTTCTTAGTGGCAAGGGCGGCGTCGGCAAGAGCACCTTTAGCTCGGGCCTTGGGTGGGCGCTTTCGGCGGACGAGGAGATTCAGGTGCGTGGGTGTTCTCAAGGTGGGCGCGACCGAGTGCTGACAACTCCGTTTCCCTTGCGCCGCGTAGACTGGCATGCTCGATATCGACATTTGCGGCCCGTCACTACCCCATCTGCTCGGCTTGTCAGACGAGACGCTTCACATCTCGTCCTCCGGCTGGTCGCCCATCTACCTGACCGAAAACCTCGCGTGCATCTCGATCGGCTTCCTGCTCCCGTCGACGTCGTCGGCCGTCATCTGGCGCGGGCCCAAGAAGAACCAGCTGATCAAACAGTTCCTGAAGGACGTCGACTGGGGGGACGAGCTCGACTACCTCGTCGTCGACACGCCACCAGGGACGTCGGACGAGCACCTGTCGGTCGTGCAGTACTTGCGCGAGGGCGGCATTGACGGCGCCGTGCTCGTGACAACGCCGCAGGAGGTCTCGCTCCAGGACGTCCGCAAGGAGCTCGACTTTTGCCGCAAGGTTGGAGTTAACGTCATCGGCATCGTCGAAAACATGGCCGGCTTTGTTTGCCCAAGCTGCAATGGAAAGTCGGACGTCTTCTTCCCTTCGACCGGCGGTGCGGCGGCGCTCGCCAAGGAGGGTGCGTTTCACATCACTTGCCGCGCCCCTGCCTTTTCGCTAACCGTGCTGTTGCTTGGTTGTGCAGAGGGTATCGAGTTTCTGGGCTCGATACCACTCGACCCGCGCATCGGCAAGTCGTGCGACTACGGCGTGTCGTTCCTCGAGGAGTACCCCGACAGCCCAAGCACCAAGATCTACCTCGACATCGTTGCGAGTGCGTTTCATCCTTCGTTCTGTGCGTCGCTCATCCAACTGATCGCGTTTTCGACCCCGCTCCAGAGATCCGCAAGTCGCTCGGACCCCTCTAGACTGTCCCTCCCTTGTCCGTCCGTGCTTGCCTCCCGCGTACGACTTCGCACCTAGACCTCATGTGGCTCGACTCACACTTTGTAGACATGTTGTAAATCATGGCATCATCATGTGAAATGGGTGGGCGAGCGGAGGGGACTGGGAGTTGGTCGAGGGCGGATGAGGATGGGCAGGTGGACAGGCCGGCCAGCTTTGCCGAGCCGGGAGAAGGCCTAGCAGTCGCGGCAGGAGAACCTCCTGGAAGACGATGGGTGCCTCTGCACAGTCAAGGAGCTCAGTTGGTGGAAGGTTGTGCAGTCAGGAAGGGGAATGGCGCACGAAAAGCATCCACAGCTTCCCACTCAACCTAGTCACGCGCTGACGAGCGTGGGAGTCAACTTGCAAGGTCACTGTAGTCTTCGTCGGGTCCTGTAGGTTCTGCGTCCTAGGATGGTTCTTGACGTAGTTGGGCTCAAGGTGCAGTTCCCTGAAGACCTCCTGGATCTCGGTCGGCAGGATGTTCCGAGGAGACTTCAGTGCCTGTCTGCCCAAAGAAGAAGGAAGCAGGTCAGTCTTACCGTTAACAGGGGAGATTGTGCAAGAGATCTCACGAGGAAGAAGAACTGAGGCCTCGGGGGATTATCGGGCACTTATGCAGTAGCCACGGCGGGATAGGGGGCGCGTTGACGTACTTGCTGGTCGTTGCGTTTTGTGTCGACTCTGGAGATGCGTGAGTCTCTCCTCCCAGACTGTAGGCTTTGGGGATCCCATGGCGTCTTGAGCATAGGTCCTTCCGTCCGACATGTGGAAGCCCTTCTCTCGTGGGCAGGTAAGCGCTGACAGCCCGATGTTCCCCTCCTCACTGCCCTTAAGAGTAGCTCGTCCATATGCACCGCACGCTGCGTCTGCTCACTTGTTGCGGGAATGAGCGGAGGTGAAGATGCAGCCAGGGACGTGCGCGCCGGACGTCCGGAGGGGCTGCGCGGATGGGCCGGGTGGAAGGTCGGGCGGGCGGAGGGTGCAGGGTTGCGTTGAAAGCTCCGAAGCCGGCCGTACAAAGCCCTGATTCATACTGATGTGCTGTTAAGCGCTGGATAGACAGGTTGGAGGCCGAGTGACGGTGCTGATTGGAGACGGCACGAGCTCATCATCTCGTCCGCGTCGCCTCTCTCCGCCGCTGCCGCCCGACAGTCATCCAGGCTCCTCCCCCCTTCCGGCTCAAGACGCTTCATACACCTCCCCGCAGGCAGCAATGGGCTCCTTGACGGGTGTCATCATCCTCACGTCTGCACTCAAGCCGCTCATCACCACCTCCTTCCGCCCGGCCTCGCTTCTGCCGCTTTACACCGATGCCTTCAGCTCGAACGCCGCCGTCGCAACTGCCGCTGCCAGTGCGAAGGGCAAGCAGCCTGAGTCGGCGCGCGCGCAGGAGGAATGCGTCCTCTGGGTCGGTGATGGGCTCGGGAGCTTGTGTTGGATCAGTCGGGGCGGGTTGATCTTCCTCTGCGGCGTTGGCAAGGAAGGTGCGTCGTGTCGTGCTGCTGCTGTTGTTCGAACGTGTACCACGGCTGATGCCCCGCGTCCCTGCAGCCAACCCGTTGCTCGGCTTTCGGTTCCTTGAGGTCTTTGCCGACGTCTTGACCGAGTACCTTGGCGAGGTACAGCCTGTCTCGTCCGACTCGTCCTCTGTTGCTTGCTGATGTCGCGCTCCTGCCAGATTACTGAGACGCAGCTGAAAGACAACTTTGACACAGTCTATCAGGTCGGTACACGCTCTCGCTTTCGACATGCAAGCTCACTGAGACGACTTGCCGTATCCGCAGCTGCTGGAGGAGATGCTGGATGAGGGCTACCCGTTGACAACCGAGGCGAACCTGCTGCGCGACATCGTTCTGCCGCCGTCGTTGCTTAACAAGGTTCTTTCCGCTGCTGGCGTATCAGGGTGCGTTGCATCTCGGCTGACAATGATGGGTTCGACGCTGACATTTGTATCATTGGTCGCAGCATCGGCGCGCCATCCCTCAACCAGCCCCTCTCCTCGCCGATACCCTGGCGACGGCCAGGCGTCAAGCACTCGTCCGCCGAGATCTTCTTTGATTTCTCGGAGCACCTCGCGCTCACGCTCGATCGCAAAGGCCGGGCCGTGCGCGATGAGCGATGGGGCGTGCTTGAGTGCAACGCGAGGTTGAGCGGCGTGCCCGACATCAGCTTGCATCTCGGCGGGGGGACGATCAAAGGGCAGGGGCTGCATCCTTGTGTGAGGTGAGGATCTCCTTACGCATTTTTTTTACAGAGCTGCGCTCAATGGGCTAAACGTCATAACCTTCCGCGGCGCACATCCAGGCTCAGTCGGTATGAGCAGGACGGCACGCTGTCGTTCATCCCGCCGGATGGCCGCTTTTGCCTGATGGACTACACGATACCGCCAGCGCCAATCTCACGCTCGTCGTCCGCGCTCAGCTCAAACTTCGTCGGCGGCATCGACGAGCAGTCGGGCGTGCGGTTTAAGACGCGGATCAAGCTCAACGAGACCGGCGGTACGTTCCAACCCCTTCGCTAGTCTTGCCACTCGCTGCCCGCTGAGGCGCACACACAAGCCGAACAGGTACCTTCGAGATCTCGATTTCGTCGACGCAGCAGACGCGGCCGCTCGAGAATGCCGTACTGCGTTGGGATTTGGGCGAGGGGCTCGTCCCGTCCAAGACGAGCGTGTTCGGCACGACCGGCGAGGACGGCGCGCGCTGGGAGATTGAAGGCGGGCAGGTGCATCGCTTCCTCGACTGCGCGGTTAGCTGAGGTCGCAAGCTGACGGGAAGAATGTACTGCAGACGTTAGTATGGAGACTGGGCATAATTGGCCCTCGCAGTCTAGCACGGACCATGTCGGGCTCCTTCACCACCTCGTGCGTTTTGCTCCACTGCGTAAGCCTTGTCCTTGAAGATGCTGACCTCAACCTCAATCACCTCTGCTCGGCCGAACAGCACGACGCCCCTGCCCTCGCCCAGCCTCTCCCTCTCCTACACCGTCCACCAGCACTCGCTCTCAGGGCTCAAGGTTTCCCGCCTCACCTTCGCAGGGATGAACGGGCCCGGCGCGAACCCAAACTCAGTGAACGGGCTCGGCGGTGGCTCGGGGTCAGGGAAGGTGTTCAGGGGGATGCGGTCGAGGGTCGAGTGCACGGTTTGGAAGCGCTGGTAGGCTGCAGAGAAGGGAGCAGCGCAGGCTGGATTCGCATGCCGTCCATCCTGAAGGGCTTTTAAGGTGCATTGGTAAGGCTGGACATCAAATCGTACAGCAGGCACGAGCGCTTAGGCGCAGCCAGCGATAGCGGTCAGGGCAAGTCGGACGCTGTCTTGAGCCAGAGCAGCGAAAGTAGGCGTGCGGGCTGCTTGCTGTGAGGCGCGGGTGGCCAGTTGATCGTCGGCGCCGATGCCGAGGGTGAGTGTCGGGAGTGCAACGTGCATGAGCAGCCTACTGGTTCACGGGCTGAAGCGACTGATCGAAGCCGTGCTTCGCGAGGTCCCTGGCGCCAAGGGAAGTGCGTCAGGTCGAGGGGTTTTTGACAAGCGCCCGACATGGGAGGGACTCACTTCCACGTCTCCTCGGGCTCGTTCTCGGACTGGAGCGTGTACATCTGCTCGAACCCGCCGAAACTCAGGCCGCCGACGCCGTCGACCGCGTCCTCCGGCTCGACGAGGTCAAAGAAGTCGCGGATCTCGCCCTTGGTCGCGGCGTCGAACGGCTGGCCGTTGGTCTCGGTCGCGAAGCGGTCCAGGCCGGCCTCGGAAAGGAAGCTGTTGCGCGCCGGGAGGGCGGAGGACGGCGCCGCAGGGGTGGGGGTGCAGTACTTGCTGAAGATGAAGGCGAGGGCGGCGAGCAGCTGCGCGTAGAAGGAGGGGCGTGGTCGGTTGGACTGTCAGTCTCGATTGGCGTGTCAGTAGCGCTGCTGGATGGACGCACCTGGTCCGTGACCTGGCCCTCGTCGTCCAGCAGTGCGGCGGGCTGCATGTCTGAGGCAAAAGCAAGGCGGGTCAACTCCAGGAGCCGCGGGTGCTGCGACCGCGTGACTTCCCATGGACGGGCGGCCACTGGGAACCTCGACGAGCCCGCTGGAGACGGAGCGAACGCACTCTGGGTCGTGGCAGGCAGAGGGGATCGGGCGGGCCAAGGGCTCTTGACGAAGCGTCGACGGCGAGGACGGATGCTGCAGGGGATAAGTGAGTATCCGGGCGCAGGCAGGCGCCGAGATTCCAGAGGCGGAGTTGCAAACGCGCCGCCGCCGCCTGCGTCCCCTCCGACGACCAGCCTGGCTTCCTCCTCCTCCTCCTCCTCCTTTTCATCCCCCGTCGTCTTCGGCAGCATGTCGCTCCTCCCGTCCCTCCTGTCGCGCTCGGTCCTCGCTGCCCCTTGCCGCTTGCTCCCGGCCTTCCAGCGCTCGTACGCCAGCGGGCACGGCAAGGACCTGTCTGACGCCGCCCTCGGCGACGCTGCACCTGCCGCGCGGTCGGACGCAGCCCGCAAGCCGTCGCAGCCGCCGTCTGCGGGTACGCCTGAGGGGGCAGCGACGGGCGTGCCGGAGGGCGACGCGACGCTGTACGGTCCCTCTGGGTTCTACGCCCAGCCGAGCGCAAGCAGCAGCAGCAGCAGCCGCACCGCGGGCGACCTGGACAGCGGCGCGTACGACCACCTCTTCCAGGCCGCGTCGGCGTCCGCGCCCGCCGCCGCTGTGCGCAGGACGGTGCCGTATGCGCCCAAGGAGCTGCCGCAGGTGACGGACCCGCTGTGCGATTTCTGGATCGGCGTGACGATGAAGGACGGCAAGAAGCTCAAGCACACGATCCTCCTGTCCAAGATCCTTGACACCATGTGAGTTCGCCAGCTCGTGCTACTTTGCCGAGAGGCTGCTGTGTACGACGGAGATGTGTCGCTGTTATCGTGCAACTGGTCCGACCGCCGGGGAGAAGGAAGGGAGCGGTCTTGTTGGACGGCCGCAGCTTGGGCGCCTCTCCTCAGACGAACGTCCCGCTGACCTCCTAACCGCTCCTCGTCAGTGCCCGCATGACCAACTCGCCCCCACTGCCCATCTTCCGGCAGGCCATCCTTTCTGCGTCGCCCATGTGCCGGCTCAAGTCGATCCGCCGGGGCGCGAAGACGATGATCGTGCCGGTGCCGATGAACGAGCGCCAGCGTACGCGGCACGGCATTCTGTGGATCATCAAGGCCGCCGATAAGCGCGCGGCCATTCAGTTCGAGAAGCGCATCGCGATGGAGATGCTTGCCGTGCTCGACGGGACGAGCAACGCGCTCAAGATGGTCGATGAGCGTCACCGGACCGCTATGATGAACAGGTCCGTCGCTGCTCGTTCTTTTTTTTTTTTCCACAACCAACGAAGCTGACGCTGACGATTGTTGTACGGCCCCAGGTCCAACCTGCCGAGGAACATGGGTCCTTAGAGAGGAGGAGGGAGTTTGCGTGCAGATCCGCATGAGTCTCCTTTTGACGCTCTCCCTTGCAAGTCGCTGCGAGCTGGGGTGCCTATCTTTGCGATAGAGTGGCTTGCGCGAGGCTGGCCTTGAGCGATTGCCTCGCAGCGCCTCTTTAGGCGAACGCAAACGCCGTGCAGAGGTTCATGTGCATCCCTCCGCCTCACTTTCGCGGCTTTTGCGTGGCGTCGAACTCGCCATTCTTGCCGTAATCGACGACGCCGAAGTGGCGAGCGAGGCGACCGCGGAGCGTTTGGTCGGTGACGTTGTACTGGTCAAACGGCTTGCTGACGGGCCGGTCGAGCTTGCGCTCGGGCGCCTCGAGGTCCTTTGCCTGAGCCGCGCCCTCGACGACGATCTCGCCGATGCGGAGCCTGGTGTAGCGCATCTTGGACCGGATCTCGAGCTTGTAGCCCTTTCTGCGCTTCTTCTTGTGCGTGAACTCCATCGGGCTCGTCGTGTGCTCGAGCACGGTCGCCTCGAGCCGGACGCCCGTCAGGCGCGAACCGCGCTGGGCCTTGAGCGCATAGTCGTGCGAGCCGACCTCGAACACGCGCGTGAGCGCGAGCTTGGACCCGGGCGCCGGCGCCGGCTTGAGCCGCGGCAGCGTGAGCACGTCCTTCGCGTGCAGCAGGTACTTGCGGTGGTACAGGCCGACCTGGACGTACTTGCGCGGCTGCGAGTTGATCAGGTCGACCGCCCTGCCCGCGTCGTCCTTGGCCGGAGACGCGCTCAGCAGCTCGTCTGCCGACGGCCACGAGACGATCTCGTTCGGCGCGCTCGGCGTGAGGAGCGTGAGCCCCGTCTTCATCGGCAGGTACTCGTCCTCTAGCGGCACCTCGGACGCGGCCGTCAGGACCTCAGTCACCGGCGGTGCTGCTGCTGCTGCTGCTGACGACGACGACGACGCTGAAGGGAGGGGGTCGAGCGGAAGCGACTCGTGGAGGGCCGCGGCCGGCGTCGTCGTCAAGGGGCGGAAGGAACAGCTCTGCTGGACCGCCGGCAGCACTGCGGGGCGGCGGGCGAGGAAGGAGAAGGGAGAAAGACGGCACGACCGTCCGAGGTCAGCGCGGCGGCGACGGCGGCAGCGGACACTGAAGCACAAGGGACGCACGTCTGCTGGTGGAGGCGGTCAAGGATCTGCGCAGCGTCGCGGCGAGCATGACGGGAGGGCGCTAGGGGGGTGGGGATCGGAGAGACGGGCGAAGGGGGGGAACGACGGATGGTCGGTCGGCATTCGAGGTTCGGACGCAGGCCGGGGGAAGGGTTAGATGGGCCAGTTGAATGGGCGATGATTCATCTATGCCGGTCTCGCGGCGGAACCTCTTTTCGCTGCTGGCGCGGCACGCCCGCTCCCTCCCTACCCATCCCCTTCTGCACCGCCAAAGATGCTCAAGAACATCCCCAAGGTTGCCGTCAGTCCGACCGCTCTCCCTGTCGCTCTTCTCCGCTCGGCCTGCTGCCGTTGGATTCGTCCCGGGGCGCTGACATCGTCGCGATCTCTGCTCTGCTCCCTTCGCCCGCTCCTTCCCGACCGCCCTTCCCGCCCGCTGGGAAAACCGACCCCTTGCGTCGCCTCCCTGCACCATCCTTCGTCCCTCCCAGCTCCGCTCCCGCTTTGCGGCCGCCCCCGTCTCGGCCAGGACCTACGCTGCGGCCAAGCCCGGTGCGTCAGGCTCCCTCGCTTCCACCGGGGCCAGCAGCAGGCTTTTTCACGCCGCGCTTGCGCCCGCCATCTCCTTCCTCAGACGGCTGACCGTGCTCCTTCGTTCCTCCCCCTCTTCTCTTGCTGCTTCCCCTCGTGCTCGCGTCTGCCTCGCTGGCTCTGCCTGCTGCTGCTTGGTGGTGGTTCATCTGCTGGGATCGCTGCTGGGTGGGGAATTGCTTGCTGGGCTTGCCGATGAACAGCCGCCTCGGAGGTCTCGTCCATCCTCGAGGGCCGCATCGCCGGCTCGTCGACCGGAGGTGACGTCCAGGAGACCGGCCGCGTCCTCAGTACGTCCAGCGCTCCCACGCTGTCGAGGTTGGTTCTCGTTTGCTGACGGTCGTTGCTCACCGCCACCAGCCATCGGTGACGGTATCGCCCGTGTCTACGGTCTTCGCAACGTCCAGGGTGCGTCTATCTCCTTCCTCGGCAGCAAAGATCTTTTGCTGACTCTCCCTTCGCGTTCTCGCAACAGCCGGTCAGTCCATCTTGAGCTCGCGGCCGAAGTGGCGGCGGGATGTGTTTTTCGGAGGCATTCGGAGCGGAAGGGGGCTGACGAGTGGCAACGTTCCTTTCTTGCAGAGGAGATGGTTGAGTTCTCGTCCGGCGTCCGCGGCATGTGCCTGAACCTCGAGGCCGACAACGTGTACGTCCCTTCCCACGACCTGCGTTGAAGACTGCTCGTGAGGCTGACCTTGGATTTCATTGCACCCCTTTCAGCGGTGTCTCGATTTTCGGAAACGACCGTCTCATCAAGGAGGGAGACACCGTCAAGCGCACCGGCGAGATTGTCGGTGCGTCGCCGTTTCCTTTGCAGTCCGATGACGATCGCCGGTCTGACTGACGCCCGGATGCGCGCCCATCTTCCCTTGTTGCAGACGTCCCCGTCGGCCCTGAGCTCCTCGGCCGTGTCGTTGACGCCCTCGGCAACCCCATCGACGGCAAGGGCGAGATCAAGTCCAAGCTCCGCTCGCGTGCCTCGCTCAAGGCCCCGGGAATTCTCCCCCGCACGTCCGTCCGTGAGCCGATGCAGACCGGCATCAAGCCCATCGACGCGATGGTCCCCATCGGCCGTGGCCAGCGTGAGCTCATCATCGGTGACCGCCAGACCGGCAAGACCGCCGTCGCCATCGACACCATCCTCAACCAGAAGCGCTGGAACGACGGCCAGGACGAGAGCAAGAAGCTCTACTGCGTTTACGTCGCCGTTGGCCAGAAGCGATCCACCGTCGCTCAGCTCGTCCAGACCCTCGAGGAGAACGACGCCATGAAGTACACGTAAGTCTTGCCATTCTTTGGTTTGCTTTCTGAGCCTGGTCTGACCGGCTTGCCGTTTCGCAGCATCGTCGTTGCCGCCACTGCCTCGGAGGCCGCCCCCCTTCAGTACCTCGCTCCCTTCTCGGGTTGCGCCATGGGCGAGTGGTTCCGTGACAACGGCAAGCACGCGTGCATCATCTACGACGACCTTTCCAAGCAGGCCGTCGCCTACCGTCAGATGTCGCTCCTCCTCCGCCGACCCCCCGGTCGTGAGGCCTACCCCGGAGACGTCTTCTACCTCCACTCGCGTCTCCTCGAGCGTGCCGCCAAGATGTCGGACAAGTTCGGCGGCGGATCGCTCACCGCCCTCCCCGTCATTGAGACCCAGGGTGGTGACGTCTCGGCCTACATTCCGTGCGTCATCTCCTTTTCGCATCCTTCGCTACAACGCTGACTTTCTCCATATTGCGCTCTTCAGCACCAACGTCATCTCGATCACCGACGGACAGGTCTTCCTCGAGGCTGAGCTCTTCTTCAAGGGTGTCCGCCCCGCGATCAACGTCGGTCTCTCGGTCTCGCGTGTCGGTTCGGCCGCGCAGACCAAGATCATGAAGTCGGTTGCCGGTTCGCTCAAGCTGTACCTCGCCCAGTTCCGTGAGGTTGCCGCGTTCGCCCAGTTCGGCTCGGACCTCGACGCGTCGACGCGCTTCCTGCTCTCGCGCGGTACCCGTCTGACTGAGCTCCTCAAGCAGGGCCAGTACAAGGTGCGTCATCGCCGTCTCCAGGACCGAAAGCGTTCAAGACAGGATGCTGACCATCTCTCCACCCTTTCCTTCCGCGCTGCAGCCGATCTCGACCGAGGTCATGGTCCCGCTCATCTACGCCGGTGTTAACGGTCTCCTCGACCCGCTCCCCGTCGAGTCGGTCGTCCCTTGGGACGCTGCCTTCCAGGCCTACCTCGTCGCCGAGCAGAAGGACCTCCTCAAGGAGATCTCGGCCGGCAAGATGACGCCCGAGCTCGAGGAGAAGATCAAGAAGGTGATTGTGGAGCACGTCGCTTCCTACAACGCCTAAGCGTTGGTCGACCTTTTTCTGGCGTGACGGTCCCTCTCCGGAGGACCAAGATGAGATGGAACACACAGTAGGGGTGTAGATACGGATCGCGATGAAGCTTGCTCTCTCCATCTGGCGTTCTCGCAGACTCTTGTTGAGGCGTTTCACTTGAGCCAAAGAATGGTGGGGGGCGAAGGGAAGGGGTCGGCATAGCGTCGTGCGATGCTGAGCGCGGGGGCAAGGTCAGCGTAAGGCATTCTTGAACAAGGGCGTCGGGCTGGAATCATGCGCGCCCTCCTGCAGTCCGCTCAGATCCTGGCACAGGGCAGGTCAAAAGCTGCTCGTCAGATTCACCCGCGTAGCCGGGACTGGCTGCGCGAGATCCGGCAGGAAGACCGCGTACCAAGATCGACGCGCGGGAGAAGCCTTCCTCCACTCTTCCTCTCTCACGACGTGAAGCAGCGCCTACATGGATAAAGGAAAGACAGGAAGATGGTTAACAGCGTTGCGTTGCGACCGCGTCTGATCAGAGATAAGTGGTGCGGTCGGGAGGCCGGCGTCTCGCCTTCTGCAATGGATCCCTCAAGGCGCCCCTCCCGGCCCTCCCTAGGTGCCGGATCAAACACATGCGACTCTGCGTGTTCCTCTTCCAGCGCGTCTGTGACGGCGGTCCAATCGCTGAGGTCGCGCTCAGGAATCAGAATGGTCGTGCGCTAGCTTCTCGTACGCCCAGCCGCGCGCACCGACAGCTTCGGCCTCCGGCCGCATGTGATTCCCGGCCTGCCGTCGCTCGCTTCAGCCCTCGCCTTCGACGACCACCTCCTCCTCCCTCTCCTTCCTCTCCCTCTCCCTTCTAATCTCCTCCCCTCGACCCCTTGCTCGGCTCCTGCAGTCTCTCCGCCGCGATGGACCTCGTCGAGCAAATCATCACCTCGTGCGTCTGCCTCGGCTCCCACCTGACGAGCGCATACCTCGTCGGCGAGCTCCCGCTGCTCGCCTGCTTCCTCCTCCCTCACATCACGTTCTGACCAGCTCCTGCTTCTTTGCCTCGACTGCAGGCCTCAGTACCATGACTATCTCGGCATCCTGAAGGGCGCGCGGAATGGATTGGTGAGTCCCTGCGTTGAGCCTGTCGCGCGTCGAGCACGGGCTGACCGCGCCGACCTTCTCGTTCTCCGCAGGTGTACGGCGCCAAGATCCGGTGCGGCCAGCCTTCATCCGACCCTCCCTCGCTCAAGCTGACAAACACGCGTTTTGAGTGCAGCTTTCCGCACGCGCTCGTGATGACGCTGCTCTTCCATCGCGGCAACTGGCGGGCGAAGTCGGTGCGTCGACTACCCCTCTCTGCGTCCGCCTGACTGGCTCGCTGGGTTGAGGCTTATCACTGTTGCTCGTGGCCCCCAGGAGTTCGTGTACAAAGCGACAAAGCAGCACGCGCTTAACCTCATGAAGTTCGTCACCATCTACAAGACGCTACTGCTCATCCAGAAGCGCGTCAACGGCGGCAAGGAGCGCGGTGCGTTCGCCCTCGAAGGGGTTCAAGGCCGTCGCCTCGAGCTGGTCGGAATCTGACTTTGAGTTTTGCTGTCGGCAGCGATGGACACCTTCGTCGCAGGGCTGGTAGGCGGCTGGGTCGTCTTCGGCGAGCGCAATGCGGTCAACGAGCAGGTGCGTCTGCGCATTAACCGTCTTCCGTTGCTGTCAGCTGATCGGCCTCTCGGCGCGGGTGCCAAAGATCGTGCTCTATGTTGCGTCCCGGTCCGTCGCATTGTTCGCTGGTACTTGACGGCTTTCCTGAACTGACCACGGTGACTGCGCGCCACGTACTGCAGCGTTCTCGCATCCTTCCTGCCTCGCGCATCTCCCCGTCCAGCACCTCCCGTCGACGGCAGCCCACCGAGTACTATCAAGGCTATACCGCCTGCATCTCTACCGTTCAGTGCGTCCGATCTGCTGCTTGCATGCCAGTACAACTGAACCCTGATGTCTTGCCGCGCTGCCTTTCGCAGGCGTCTTCGCGAGCGTCGCCTGGGGACTAGTCATGTACATCTTCCGACATCGCGGAGAGACGCTTCAAGGTGCGTTTGTGTGCAAGTGGGACTGGTGATATCCAACTGAACGTGCTTTCGCTGCCTTCATAGCCGGCCTCGTCAACTCGATGAGCTACTTATACCGAGACAGCGACAAGTGGCGAGATCTGCGGACGTGTGTTCTGACGCTCGCTTCATGTCACTCGGGCGTTACTGACTAGCCGACTCGTTGCCTGCAGACTTATTTGGCACAACAAGTAGTCCGCCCAAGCCTTAAATCACACCCCCCCCCCTCCTCCCGCCATCGACACATCCCTCTTCGCCTTGACCACGACCTGCGACCTGGGGGCAGGCTATCACCCCATTTCGCTCAGTCATACCGCTGTGTCTTCTTCTCTCCGCGCTGATTACGCCGCCTATCAACACGCCCGCCTCCTTCGACCGCCGCGACTCCTTTACACACCGCCTCTCCTTCTTGTAGACTTCTCGCTTCAGACCCTGTCCTTTTCTATGTATGAGTTCTCAGATCTCGCTCATGCCCTCGCAGCTTTGTCAGCCGTAGTGCATCAACCGGTGACGAGTTACGGCGCACGTGCACATGGTTCGTAAGAGGGTATCACTCGCGGAGGATGGCGTCGTGGGTCGGCGATTGACGCACTTCATCCGCAATCAGTCAAGTTCAGCCCTCGCGCTCCTCCTTCCTTCTTCCTCCCCATCTCCCCGCCTGCTCCAGACGACCCGAAGCGTAGCTCCCCGCTGCCGTATCTCAGGTCTTCCTCTTGCGCAGCCGCTTTAACATCGTTCACCCTGTCGACTTCACCGCTCGCCGCCTTCCTCCGGCCCTCAGCCCAAGGCCTCGCTCTCAAGGTAAGCAGCAGCATAGTCTGGCCGGTAATTCTTTTAAGCTCAGACTGAAAAAGACTCTGCAATGCACTGCACCAGGCCCTCTCAGCTCGATCTTTCTCTACCTCGCTCTTCAGGATGGCACCGATCCCCAAGGACGCCGCTAAGACGGCGGAGTACGACTACCTGGTCATCGGAGGCGGTGAGTCGCTTCCCAAGCGTCTTCCCAACGTCGTTCCAGGCTGCTGACGCTCCGTTACGGCCTGGGCTGCTCGTTGATCAGGCTCCGGAGGACTTGCTTCAGCTGTGCGTCGCTGTCCCTACCCTAACAGCTCCTCGCGCAGCTGCTGACTGATGACCCCGATCTCGTGAACAGCGACGAGCCGCCTCGTACGGCGCTAAGGCTGCAGTCATCGAGGCTCAGCCCTTCCTCGGAGGGTGCGTGCAGCTTGCTCTCATGTTGAGAGGTGGTTGTGCTGACCAGCCTTCGTTGCGCTCCTCGTAGCACCTGCGTCAACGTTGGCTGCGTCCCCAAGAAGGTCAGTCGCATCCTTGGTAGGTAGCAAGGCCTTGTCTGACTTACGCTTGATGCTTGTGCTTTAGGTCATGTGGTACACGGCCAGCGTTGCTGAGGCCCTTCGCAACGCTCACTCGTACGGCTTCCGCGTGCCCGGTCTCTCGGACGCGCCCGCCGAGCAGCCGATCCCCTTCGACTGGAATACGCTGAAGCACAAGCGCGACGCATACATCAAGCGTTTGAACGGCATCTACGAGCGCAACCTCGAGAAGGACCACGTCGACGAGTATCAGGGCCGCGCGTCTTTCAAGAGCAAGAATGAGCTCGAGGTCAAGGCCGCCGACGGCAGCACGTACACGCTCAAGGGCAAGAACATTCTTGTCGCGGTTGGCGGCGCGCCGACGTTCCCTGACATCCCCGGAGCCGAGCACGGCATCTCGTCCGATGGCTTTTTCGAGCTCGAGCATCAGCCCAGGCGTGTGGCTGTTGTCGGCGCCGGATACATCTCGGTCGAGGTCCGTCTGCCGTCTTGAACGACCACATCTTCGGACACTGACCGTTTCTCTCGCCTCTACAGCTTGCCGGCATTTTCCACACGTGCGTTTCCGTTTAAGCTGGCCCGCACCGCGCCTCAATCTGACTTCCGCCCGTTCGTGCAGCCTTGGCTCGGAGACGCACCTCCTAATCCGTCACGAGAAGGTCCTCCGCACCTTCGACTCGATCATCCAGGACACCCTCACTGAGCACCTGGGTGCGTCGTGCTTTTCTCTGATCACGAGCTTGCGATTGACCTATGCTCGACGGCGCGCATCACAGAGGGCACCGGCATCAACGTTCACAAGAAGACCAACATCACCAAGGTCGTCAAACAGGACTCCGGCGTCCTGACCCTCTCGCTCGACACTGGCAAGACGCTCGAGGTCGACTGTCTGCTCTGGGCCATCGGTCGCCACCCTGAGACCAAGGCGCTCAACCTGCAGAACGCCGGCGTTGAGACGGACGACCACGGCTTCATCAAGGTTGATGACTACCAGAACACGTCCACCGACAGCGTCTTCGCCGTCGGCGATGTCATCGGCAAGGCCCTTCTCACGCCGGTCGCCATCGCCGCCGGTCGCCGCCTGTCGAACCGCCTGTTCGGCGGCGAGCAGTTCAAGGAGGACAAGCTCGACTACACCAACATCCCTTCGGTCATCTTCTCGCACCCCACCGCGGGATCGGTCGGCCTGACCGAGGACGAAGCCAAGGAGAAGCACGGCGCGGAGAACATCAAGGTCTACAAGACCAAGTTCACCGGCATGTCGAACGCGATGCTCGACAACCCTGCGCACAAGACGCCGACGGCGTACAAGCTCGTCACGCTCCTGCCCAACGAGAAGGTGCTCGGTGTCCACATCGTCGGTGAGGGCTCGGACGAGATCATGCAGTTTGTCGGTGTCGCCGTCAAGATGGGCGCGACCAAGAAGGACCTCGATGACACCGTCGCCATCCGTGCGTACCTTGCCGTCCTTCAACCGGTGTCGCGAGCCCGCACTGATGACCACCATCTTCTTACTGCAGACCCCACCAGCGCCGAGGAGTTCGTCCGCTTCTGCCTGCTTGATCCCCTGCACCCGAGCTGACCTTGCTCTTCTCGCGCAACAGGCTCGTCACCCTGCGATAGATAGATTGATACATGAATCAACTGGTATCTCGCCGTGGTAAGCAAGTTAAAACCGGGCACACCAGGCCGAGCGAGAAGTAGGCTGGACGCACGAGGTGATTTGCTCGACGAGGTGCATCGATGACGCACCTTGTACTGGCCCTGCTTGAGGAGCTCAGTCAGACGGGTACCGCGCGAGAGCAGGAAGCGCGTCGACGCGTCGAGGTCCGAGCCGAACTGGGCGAAAGCGGCAACCTCACGGAACTGGGCGAGGTACAGCTTGCGCGAACCGGCGACCGACTTCATGGTCTTAGTCTGCGCAGCCCGGTCTAGACGAGAGGGCTTACGGTGGGCAGAGGACCATCTCGTCAGCATGCTGTAAGCGCGCTCTGACGGTCAGCACCTTCGTCCCCTTGTGATAGCAACACAGCTTTGATACAAGCTACTCGACAACAGATCCTCGTCCCGCGCAGCACCTCAACCCTCTGCGCTCCCATCGTCGCGAGCCGTTCACTTTTGAAATTTCATCGACACGCTGTTGACACAGTGTCGCTCGTCAGTCGGCGTGTCAAAGCCTGCGATGAAGGTGCAGGGGAAATAGTCAGCTGCGCATCCTCGTCGATCGGGTGTGGAGCAGCAGGAACAGGTAGAGACGCACCCTCGCCCTTGAAGACGTGACCAAGATGTCTGACGGCAGCAAGACAGCAGAGCGTGTCAACGGGTTCGTCAAGAGCAGAAAGCAAACTGGCCGCACCCTCCACAAGCGGAGCAGACGATCTCGGTTCGGACGGAGAAGAGCGAGCGGTCCTCGTGCCGGGTGATGGCACCGGGGATCGCGTCGTAGAAAGCAGGCCATCTGTGCGCCGGGCAAGACAGCTAAGCTCAGTATCTCGTACTGCGCGATCTGCGACCTGAGAACGTACCCGCAGCCCGACTTGAACTTGGTCGCGGCCTTATAGAGCGGCGTGCCGCAGCCCGCGCAGGCGAAGACGCCCTCGTCCGGGTAGAACTTGTCGTAATCGCCGCTGCCGGGCGGCTCGGTGCCCTTCTGGCGGAGGATACGGAACTGCTCCTTGTTGAGAACGGCCTGCCACTCGCCCTCGGACTTGTTGAGCGAGCCGGGTGCAGGAACTGAGGAGGGGGAGGAGGAGGACATGGTGAAGGCGGCCGGGGTGGTGGCGAAGGCGAGTCGGGCGACGGGCGACTTGGGCAGGCGGGCGGCGGTGGGAGGCAGGGAGCGGAGGAAGGCGCGCGAGGTCGAGAGCAGGCTCATGGACCGGAGGGCAGGGTGAAGGACTGTGAGCAGATAGATCGGCGACAGGGCGCCAGGTGGCGAGGCTCGGCTGAGCGGACGGACTGCGCCCTCCACCCGCCCTGAAGAACGACAAGGCCGTGACGTTTGGATCCAAGACAACGACGACGACACCTTCCGCAACCCCCAATCGCCTCGTCCTTGCTGCTCTTCTTTCGCTCCCAGCATGCCGTCCTACCTGTGCGTCACGCCCCGTCTTCCTTGTGCTCGCTCGCTCGAGCTCACGTCGTCCCAACGCCAGCCTCGCGCTCAACTGCGGCTCGTCATCCATCAAGTCGCATCTCTACTCGTTCGCCTCACCCGACGCGCCGCTCGAGAGCGTCGCAAAGGCCAGCGCGTCCAACATCGGCGCCAAGGACGAGCCTGTGGCGATCAAGATCAAGTGGGACGAGGACGGCAAGGAGGAGGGGCTCGAGAAAGGACAGGACGAGGTCGACTGTGCGTAGTGCTCGCCTTCCCCCGTCTTCCCGCTGCGCCTTCGATCCTGCCATAGAGTACTCATCCTTGCGCCTATACCTCTGCGCAGACCCCGACATCCTGCCTCTGCTCCTGTCCCTTCTGACCGACTCGAAGGCGCACGCGATCCCGAAGGATGAGCTCAAGATCATCACGCACCGCGTCGTCCACGGCTCAAACCACAAGCAGCCGCTCGTCATCACCAACGAGCACAGTGAGGGCCTCAAAGAGATGGACAAACTATCTGAGTTTGCGCCGCTGCACGTGAGTCTTCGCTCCAGGTGATGATCCAGCGGAAGACGTCCAAGCTGACAGGCGACTGCGCGCGCGCACCGCTTGCAGAACCACAACGCCGTCCTCGCTGTCCGCTCTTGCCTCGACGCGCTGCCGGACCACACGAGCGTGCTGTTGTTTGACACGATGTTCCACCAGACCATCTCCGAGGAAATCTACACGTACGCGGTGCCTAAGACGGACGAGAACACGCCGGTGCCGCTGCGCAAGGTCCGTTGACGACCTTCCAAGTTACCTCTACTCGACGCTGATTATGGCGCATCTGCAGTACGGCTTCCACGGCCTCTCGTACTCCTCGCTTCTTTCATCGCTCTCGAGCCACCTCTCCGTCGAGCCGTCAAAGGTCTCCGCGGTAGTCGCGCATCTCGGCTCGGGCGGCTCCGTGTGCATGATCGAGGAGGGCAAGTCGAAGGACACGTCGATGGGTCTGACGCCGCTCGAGGGCCTCGTCGGCGGCACGCGAAGCGGCTCGATTGACCCGACCCTCATCTTCCACCACACGCCCGACTGCGCGTCCAACGCGCTCAGCGACGACCCGGACGGCCGGTTCATCTCCAAGGCCGAGATGACGCTCAACAAGGAGAGCGGACTCAAGGCGCTCGCCGGTACAACGGACTTTGGAGTCATCACGCAGCGCATGGAGGGCTCCGTGCAGTGCTCTGACGATGAGAAGAATGCGGCTACGCTCGCCTACAACGGTGCGTCCCCCTCTTGCACGAGATCAAAGGTTGTCAGACTGAAATCACACACGTCTCACTCGCAGTGTATCTCGACCGATTGCTGCACTTCGTGTCCTTCTACCTCTTCAAGCTCCTCGCCTCCCCCTCGCCCACCAAGCCCCACCTCATCTTCTCGGGCGGCATCGGCGAGCGCTCGTCCCGCCTGCGCGCAGATGTCGTCGCCCGCCTGTCGTTCCTCGGCGTCGCGATCGACGAGGGCAAGAACGGCGGGAAGCCGGACGGCGTGCTCCGCATCGGAGGAGGAGGACAGGTCGAGGGCGTTTGGGTCGTCGAGACGGACGAGGAGGGCGAGTGCGCGAAGGCTGCGGTCAGTCGCCTCTCATGCCTCTGCGCCGACACATCACTGACTAGTCCTCGTCCATGCTCACTGTTGAACAGCGAGCTGTCCTGAAAATTTAATTGTGCCTGCCACCTAATGCTTGCCTGCCTCCAATGTTCTTTAGACCCTGCACATTCTTCTGCCCCTTGTATCGATGCTCTCCTTGCCCATCTTCCGTCCCCCCCCCCCCCCCCCCCCAAAAAAAAAAGAAAAACGAGCATGTAAGACGTGAAGGAGGTTAAGCGAACAAGAGCTTTCACCAGCCGAACCTGAGCGGCGAACCACGAGTCAGCGCGAGGGGAAAAAAAAAGAGAGGACAACGCGAACACACTCCTCGATGGTCAGGTAGATGTTCCTGCGGATTTCGCCGCGCAAGACCTGCGATGGATGGACAGCGAGCGAGACGGCATCCGAGAGAGAGTCGCTGCAGGAGATAATATCAGGCCTAAGCTTGGATCAGATGAAGAACGTTGAGAGGGTTGGATGCAGCTCACTTCATCGGCGTTGGTCCGCACGACCCGATGGCGACCCAGCCGTCGTATGCAGTCTGCTGCACCTCGTGCTCGACAACGTCATTGAAGTTTGGCCGTCCACTCCTGAGCACCACCTTCGAGCCGTGCTGGACGACGGTCGCCCCGCTCTCCCTTCGCTCAGACGTCGCCGGCTGCTTCTCCCCTTGCTGACCACTCTCCTCTGGTGGTCCCTCGTACGGCTTGCGTTGGTCGTCCGTCACGAACCCCTCGAGCACGGCCGGCTCATCCGCCTTGCGGGTGCCGGTGATGTAGATGATGATCTCGAGCAGATCGGGCGGTGCGTGCCGGCACATGTTACGCAGGTGGTCGCCGATCCACTCAACCTGATCTGCAGGGCGCGCACGAGGGGAATCAGTCCGTACGTGCGTACCTCAAACGAAACAGATGCTCAAGCGGACGAACCGGGCGACTTGACCATCCAAATGAACGTTAACCGCTGCGTTGCAACCGGGATGCCGCGCGGCGAATGGCCGAGAAACATCGCTCGCGCGCGGCGGACGATGTCGAGCGCGTTTGAGAGGGCGTACGAGACGCCGCTGCCGCCCGATACGAGGACGAGGGTCGAGTAATCCTCGCCGAGGTACTTCTCATGTCCATCTGTCGCGCGTGAGTCTGTCAGCTGCAGCTTTTCCCGGGATCATGAGCCAAGCGGACGTACAAGGGCCCTCGGTCCAAGCCTTGATCGGAACGTTCTCGCCCACCAGTCGTCCCACGCCCTGCTCGTCCCCTTTGTGGCCCTGCGCGTGCTCAAAGATCTTGCGCGTCAGACCCTCGCGCACGCGGATGATGAGCTCTTGCGTGCTCTCGTACGGCCGCGTGTTGTCCGTCTGCGTGAGCGGGCGCGAGATGTTGGAGACCTGCGAGAAAAGGGAGCTAAGCGTCGGTTGACGTTGATAGCACGTTGCTCTCAAGACGCACGGTAAAGGGGTGTCCGCCAGGAGATTCCTTCGGACAGTGCAAGTACACGTGCTGGGCAGGGATCCAGTCTGCCAGAAACGCAAGTCAGCTGAAACCTTGGCGCAACTAAGCTTAGGTGGACGCACTCTGGCGCGTGCGCACAGAAACTCTGATCGTGTCGCCGCTGAGGATTTTGACCGTCGCGAGCGGCAGGTCCCCCTTCTCCTTCGTCGTCTTAACTGCGTGGTAGTAGGCGATCCTCAGGCCTCGTACGGTCCTGTCGAGACCGTGGAGGGCGAACCTGGACAAAGAAAGCTCGTCAGCTTCAGCCGAGAGGCAAGGGAGTAGACGCGCTAGACGCACCCTGCCCAAATCCAGCCCTGGTCCTGCGGTCGGTGGATGACAAGTGAGGCGACGATCACGAACCACAGAGTGACGTGCTGGATGAGGAAGAATTGGTAGGTGCGGTTCCGGAGCGGACGCGAGGCGGCCAGGATCATGCTGAGGACGAGGCTCTTGAAGTCAGCGCGCTCCGAGCGACAGGCAGAAGGAGCGTTGCGTACTAGATAAAGCATGCGAAAGCTGGCAGCAGCAGCAGGGGTCAGCGCAAGGAATCAACGAGGAAAGACATGGCGCTCACCGACCCAGCCCCAAGCGATGTAGCCTGAGGCGTACGCTGTTGGGCTCGAGCTTGGCACGTTGACCTGAGAAGAGGGATATCGAGTCAGCTGAGAGCGGTTTCTGCAAGTCCAGCGAGGGAGACACACGTAGATGCGACCGCCAATGTGGACCGCCGAGCTGACGATGATGAAGCGCGCCGACCAGCGATGCAAGACGTTGAGCGACTCATACGCGAATCCGGTGAGCTACGAAGCGATGAGATCAGCTGTGGAGACGTCAGAAGGAGGCTCGACCGGGCGAGACGTACCTTGGAGAGCACGTTGTTCTTGCCCGCAAGGCCGATGACAAGCGGGATGTTGGCGTACCTGGCCAGACATCCTTCGTCAGTCTCAAGACGATGAAGTTGACGAGAGCAGTGCTCACGTCAGGCGAGCAGCGTGGTGAGCTTGCCAGTCGATATCGCCCTTCGTCCCGAGGAACACCAGGAGGAAGTTGAGGAGCAAGTACACGAAGATGAGCAAGAGCTGGCCGACGTTGCCGAGCGACACAGCCTCCGCGATACCGCTGTGCTTGATCGAGTACTTGCGCCAGAAGCTTGAGAGCCAGTACCAGCCGAACCTGCAAGGAAGTGGACGTCGGCAAGCCTGCGCCGGCGAAAGTCGAGGATAACCCGCACCTGGGCGACATGTGATGCACTGCCGGCTGGTCGCCGGAAGCGTGCGTCTTGACGCGCGGAAGGCGCTTAGACTCTGCGCGAAAGCCGGCATGACGACGGCGCCAGTGTCCCTGATCGACCCCATACAAGCGCTGTCAGAAGGTTGCACATCGCGCTAGCTCAGCAAGGAACACTCACCTGCGCGCGCTGAACCCAGTTAGCGAACGAGGCGATGGCGACCATGCCGATGATGCCAAGCCAGAAGTAGAGCGGCACGTAGTGGTTGAAGTGCCGGAGGTAGTCCATCGTCTCGGGCGGATGCTGCGTGTAGTTCTGCCGTCGAGAAGTGGGCTGCGCTGCGGCTGAGTAATTGTCCAAGTTGTCAGGTGGGGAGATCCTCGAGCAGATGCGAAACAGACTCACCAGCATCCTGGGCGAGTGCCGGTAAGGCGGAGAGGAGGGTGAGAGACGTTGTGAGCGGCGAGAGGCCTGGAGGACGAAGCATGCCGTTCTGCGAGTGGGCCGCAGTTGAGAGAGGTCGATGATGGTCCGGCAGCAAATGGCAGCACCCTCGACTCCTTGAGGCCGTCGCTCATGCCCAGAACGAACCGTCCATGCACAAGAGTCCGCTGCTGTCAGTGACGCGTTGCGAGGGGTACGATATCAGCGGCCGCCACGGCAGGCTTGTCGGTGGAGTGAGCTTGGGGGGGAAGGCCTTGGCGAAGCTCGCGCGGCGAAAGCGGTCGAGGCTGCGACGGACGCCAGACTGAGAAGCTTGCGGACAGCCAGAAGAGAAGGAAGACTGGTCAGAGACCACGCCCTCGTAGCGAGAAGGGCCGTGAAGAGGTCCGGCGACGTACCTTCCCTCTCGCTGCCATCCAACCGCCCCGCTGCGCGCGCCCGGTCCTCCGCCTGTTCAAGCAGCCACGCAGCTGCAGGATGCATGCAGACGGCCCGGATAGACGGCTCTGCGTCAATCTCGTGAGCTCGCGTCAGTAGCCGAGCGAGGTAAAGAGGCTTGGGCGAGGGTCGCCGTCAAGAGGGACTTGCGACGGCCTGCTCCGGCTCGAGACGAGTCGCAGGATGACTGACGACGAACCTGCCGCCGCAGCCCATCCGACCTTGATCTTCGACGCTCCCCGAGACAATGCAGTACCCGCCGACACCCTCGAGCCGCGAGGCCTACACCTTCGTCAAGCCGTCGTCGGATCACACGAAGCACAAGCAGGTCCTGCCCTTGCCGCCGCCCGAGGACGATGAGCTCGTCGTCGAGATCCGCGCCGCCGCCTTGAACCCTTGCGACATCCAGATCGTATGCGCTGCGTCCCTTTTTCTCCCTGCCAGGCCAGAAGCTGATACGCATTGCTAGCGCTGCAGGCCAACTGGTGGCTCTGGAATTTCACGAACCGCAACGGCATCAAGGGGCAGGGCGAGGATTACGCTGGCGTCATCACGCAGGCTGGTCCTGGTGTACTGCGCTCGCATCCGCACCTCACACCCGGCACTCCTGTCTTTGGCCTGCACTTCGCCCCCGGCTCGCCCGACGGGACACTTTCGACACATCTGGTCGTCAAGCCTGCGGCGCACCCATGCATCCTGCCTCTGCCGACCAACCACCTCAGCTTCGAGCAGGCCGCGTCGATCCCGCTCGTCTGGATCACGGCCTACACCTGCCTCGTCGAGTACGGCCTGTTCGACCGGTCGCCGACGGACGCCAACGCCAGGAGGTCGGTCGTCATCGTCGGCGCGTCGGGCGGGACGGGCGTGTACGCCGTGCAGATCGCAAAGAAGCTTCTCGGCATCGGCAAGGTTGTTGGCGTCTGCTCGAGCGAGAACGCCGATTTTGTGCGTCGCTTGGGCGCAGACGACGTCGTCGCGTACGACCAGGAGGGCGTCGTTGATGGACTCAAGAAGCGGCGGCCCGAGGCAGGGTGGGACGTCATCGTCGACAACGTCGGCGGTACGGACGTGTGGTCGCGCATCGGCGAGCTCGCCAGCAGCGACGGCGGCGGGTTTGTGACAATTGTTGGCGAGTGCGTCTTGCGTTCTTGCCTTCTGCTGTTGAAAGACGCTGATCGAACTGTGCTTCTGTCTTGCAGCAAGACGGATCGCGCGACGATGGGCGGTGCGCCCATCATCGTTCACCTGCAGAACAACCATTGGTGCGTACACTGACGACCGCTTCACCTGTCTCTTTCAGGAGCGTTCACCAATTACGTCAACCCGATCCAATACGTGCGCCAGTTCCTCGGCTGGCTGGGTGTGTCAACGCCGTATCACTGCATCTATCTGTCGCCCGTCGAGGACTACTTCTCGCCCGTCCTGCGCCTGCTCGAGAAGGAGAACCTCGAGATTCCGATCGACAGCGTGTTTGGGTTCGATGAGGCGAGCGTCAAGCGTGCGTTCGAGCGGCTCGACACGGGCAGGGCGCAGGGCAAGGTCGTCGTCAGCCTCGCAAAGAAGGACTAATCGTTGCGTGTCAGGGGCATGCAGATTGATGAAGTCTTCAGTTGATCCTGGCAGCCTGTTTGCACATCCTGCTACGCGTCTTCATGTGCACGAGGACGTCGAGAGCGTGGAAGCCCGGGCGACCGGGGTTTTGCGGCGGGGTCGGGTTGAAATCGCGAGCCGTCTTTTGTCGCCAGTCTGCGCTGAGCCCACTTGCGCTGCTCCTCACCTTGCTCTTTCCTGCCACCATCCTTCTCGAGCCTCTCGCTTCAGCCTTCGGACTCTCGCTCTGCGTCAAAACAACCCTGCACCTCCTTCGTCCGCCAGACCAGCAGCCGCCGTCACCATGCCCTCCGTCGCCGAGCGAAGCAACGAGACGCTTTACCCGTCCTCGACCGCCGACTGGGTCCAGCCCGAGTCGCGTCCTGCCGAGATTGACGGCCTGATCGCTGGTGTCGGTCGGTCCTTGCCCCCTGATGCCGGTCACTGGAGATACAGAGGACGCCGGGGCTGACTGGGATGGTTCTTGTGCTCCTGATGCTGGCGGCAGACCGCTACAACCCGGCCAACGTGTCCGAGCTCGAGGACTACCTGTACGACCAGGTCAAGCGCGGGACGTACGACTTCCTCGCCAACATGGCGACCCTGAAGCTGTGCGTACCGTTCACTAGCATATACTAGGATGCAGGAGTCAGGCTGATGTCTTCCTGGACGCCGAGCAGCTACCAGTTCAACCCGACTCTGCTCAACCCCGACGTCCTCCTCCAGCTTCTCCTCAAGTCGCTGACCGCCACGCCGGGCCCCGACTTCAACCTGTCGATGGCCGTTGCCGGTGACCGTGCAGTGTGTCCGGCTCGCCCTGTCGTCTTCAGCCACGTGTGCTGACACTCCGGTCTGCCTGCGCAGTTCTCGGTCCCGCCGACGGACGACGACGACGACGAGGACTCGCAGCTCCCCCTTCTCCTCCCCTTCCTCACCAAGCTCCACGACATCCTCCGCGCATGCCGCTTCACCGAGTTCTGGGCGACGTTGAACGGCGAGGAGGAGGCTGCTGTCGGTGCGTTCACCGCCTGTGCCTTGCCTTTCAGGCCTTCGAGATTGACTTGACCACGCGCGCTCGCTCCAGTCCTGCGCAACAACGCGCTCGCCGAGCACCCGCTCTTCAACACCTTGATCCGCACCAACGTTGTCGCGCGCGCGATCGCGTCGACGCACCAGCGCATCCCGCTCGCCCTGGCCGCCAAGTGGTTCAACCTCGCCGGCGACGAGCTCGCGTCGTTCGTTGCTGAGCTCGGGTGGAAGGTCGAGGGCGACGTCGTGGTCATCGAGGCCAACGAGGACAACAACGTTCAGGGCAAGAACATCCGCGAGACCGTCGAGCTGCCCCGTACGTCCTTTCGTGTTGCTGTCCCGCGGGCCTTCACCCCATTGCTGACCTGTGACTTCGCCGCTGCAGAGCTCGTCAAGATCATTGGCGCCGGTGCGCGATAGAGGGCTGAGGGTGGATGATTCTAATGACCTATCAAACTGCGCTCAGGGTCGAAAGGGGGGGCGAAACGGTAGAAGGGGGGCGCATCCACATCATTCCTTCTCTGGCGTTCCGCCTATCACCGGCGGTCCCAGCTCCACCACTTCTCCCCCGTTCTCCTCGTCGTCGCTCCCGCCCGCCCGCAATGTGACCTGCGACCCGTCCCTGTGCTTCGGGCTGAGAAACTCGAGCGAGTCGTCCAGGTCGGCTTCGCCGTCGGACGAGCCCTGCGAGAGCGCGGGGAGGGACGACCGATCGCGCTGTGGGGGGAGGGGCAGGGTGAAAGGTGCCTCAAGACGAGGTGCAGCGAGCGGGGTATTGCTGGCCTGTGAAGATGGCTGGATGTCGGTCGACAATGGCACTTTCTTTTGCTCCTTTTCTGCGGTTGCGCCCTTCGCGCTCCGCAAGACCTGCATGAGTCCGTTGAGCTCGAGGATGACGTCGCCCATCCTCGCCGGGCCCTTGTGCCGTTCCTTGCCAGCCTGCTCGACGGCCGCCAGCGAGCCGTCCCGATGGGCCTTCGCGAGCCGGATGCGCTCCTCGCGCGTGAGCTTCGACGGCGGGCGGCGGGCGGTCGCCGGCGCCGACTCGGCGGCGAAGAGCTCTTCGCGCCCGGGCGCGGGGAGCGTGGCGGCCGTTTCGCGCAGGTAGCGCGTCACGTCGTCCTCGACGTCCTCCCGCGGCTCGGCGGCGGCTGCGTCGCCCTCGTCGTCGGGCGCGTTGTGGTCGTCCGCGTCCAGGTCGAATGGGCGGACGGGCACCTCGCGCGGAAGGCCCATGAGGGACGTCGACTCGCCCTGGATGCCCATCTCGGCCCGACTGCGCTCCCACATGCGGATGAGCTCCGCCAGGTCGTCCCGCAGCTCGAGCCACGTCTCGTTCCAGCCTTCTCCGGTCTCGACGATTTCCTCGAGCGCGCCGATCTTGCCCCGCAGCAGCTCGACGCCGTCCCAGAGGCTGCTCAGGCCCGCCCTGCGGAGCTCGACTGCCGACCGCGGGCGAGGCGCGAAGGCATCTGACTCGCTGCCGCCCCAAACCTGATTGGCCACAGCGAGTGAGCGGCTGACGTCCGACCGCGCTTCGTCAAATGCAGACTTCAGAACGTCGACGAACGTCGCCACCTCGGCCCAGGCGTCGAGCGCAAGGTCCCGCCGAAGCGCGAGGAGTAAGACGAGGATGTGCCGGCGCCGGGCGTGGAGCTCGCAGAACGCGGCCAGCAGCGCGGCGTGGCTCAGCGGCGTCGGCGACGGCTCGTCGGCGTCCTCCAGCGGCGGCAGGTCGAGCTCGATGTCACCCGCGAGCGCAAGAGCCGCGCGCTGCTGGGCGAACGCGAGTGCCTGCAGGTCAGGCACGGACGGCGAGACGGCGAGCGGCGTCGACAGCGTCGACTTGTGCATCCTGGGCCGAGGCGCAGCGGGCGAGTGTGCGCCATAGACCGGCCGGGTCGCCGAGTGCGAGAAAGAGCTGCGGACCGTCTTGTGCGCCATGCGTGTCGGGGCGTACGAAAACGGCGTTCGACAAGCCGGTGCACGGCTGGCATCCAACTCGTCCTCGCTCTCCTCAAGCAGCTCGATGGCGTCCGGAGGCGAGCCGGCCGACGACGAGTTGCTGAGCCTCCTCCCGCCCTTGAGCTGAACAGGCGTCTCGGGGCCTAGTCGGCGGTCGACGCACTGCGCAAGCGGTGAGCATGCATGCCGGTACGGAATGTCCTGCAG
This sequence comes from Cystofilobasidium ferigula, assembly GCA_014825675.1. Classification (NCBI taxonomy): domain Eukaryota; kingdom Fungi; phylum Basidiomycota; class Tremellomycetes; order Cystofilobasidiales; family Cystofilobasidiaceae; genus Cystofilobasidium; species Cystofilobasidium ferigula. The sequence goes on from MVAM01000133.1 coordinate 37,231, forward strand.
CGACCTGCGCTTTGCGCTCCTCGCCCACATCCGGTCGGCCGAATGAAGCTGCACGAGCGCCGCGCTCGGCGGCGGCGGCGAGGGTGCGACCGCGTCCTCGCAGGTTGGCGCGCGAGGGTTGTCGACGAGCGACTCGGCGGGCGTAGGCGAGCGCACTCTCGGCGACAGCTGAGGCGATGGCAGCAGCCCTTGCGCGCCCACCCGCACGTGCTGCGCGTCGAGCACGGCGGGAGATCGTGCGGGAGCGAGCGGGGTGGACCGTCCGCCGGCGAGCCGGTTGAGCCGCGGCGTTCGAGGCGGCATCATCGTCAGCTGTGCGCCGGCATGCTCCCGCTCACCGGTCGCGGCCCGCCTGGGCGGCGGAGGGGAGATAAAGCGGTCGAGGACGGGCGTGGTCTTTGTTTGCGCTGTTGTGGTCCGGATCCGACGGAGGGGCGTCACCGCGTGTAGCGAGACGCGGGTGGGCGACGTCGGGTCGCGCGAAGCGGCAGCGGCGGCGTCGGCGTCAAGCTCGGCGGCTGCCGCAGCAGGGCGCGTCCTGGCAGCATAGTTCGACTTAGGCTCGAGCGAGTATAGCTTCGAAAGGATTGAGAGCTCGGCGGACGAGGTGAAAGGGTGCAGGTTGGCGTGCGCGTTTTCGACGTGGTGCTGGACCGTCGCGAGCGCTTCCGCGAGCTTGTGGCGCAGCGACAGTAGCGGCGTCACGTCTGGTGCAGGCCTGGCGAGACAGCGAGGCAGCTGATATCAGCCGAGGCTCAACAGTCAGAACCCTTTGCGCAAATCACTCACTGACTGCGCTCCGCATCCCACACCTTGGCGAGCATGGCGTTGCACGACCTGTCGAACGCCTCCGCACCCTCGACGAGGTCCCGGATGGCGCGCACCGCGTCCGCCTGCTCGGCCGATGTGGGCTCGAAGAGACTCGTCGTGCGTGGACGCAGAGAGCGCGCGGGCGGAGGATGTGAAGGGTAGAGGTAGACACGCAGGTAGAGGAGGGTGGCGCCGAGGATGTTGAACGCTGGGATGGACTGCATCGGGCCGACGCCGAAGGTGAGCAAGGCTAGCCACGCCCAGGCTCCACTAACGATCAAAAGGCCCGCTGCAATGAGAACGCGCCTGAAGGCGGCCGTGCGGACGTCGTACTCGGCTGCGCACTTCTTAGAGGCGCCATCGCCGCTCAGAGACGCGCCTTGAGCTGCGCTGGCCGCCGCACTGGAGCTCTCCGGCGTGCTTGGAACAGGGAGGGTAGCTCGAGGCAGAGAAGAATCCAGCAGCGAGGACGAGACGAGCAGGTAACGGTAGTCTTGGCGCACAGAAGCTTGAGATGCGGGCGGTGTGAGGCAGAGGAGGGCGACCTGCAGGCAAGGAAGGCAGCGCCAGCGCACGCAAGAGGGTCAGCCAGTCAATGCCCCGTCTCGTCCTCGCCATCGCTCAGAACGTCGAAGGAGCAGGCCGGAAGACGCACAAGCTCGGTGGGCAGGTCCTGCAGCACCCTCGACCAAGCGCCGCCTGCGCTGCCGACCTTGTCGTCGACCTTGCCTCCTGAGCCTCCCATGGCCTGAGCTCGGCGGTACGCCCCCGGCAATCCCTCAACACTGCCGACCTCCTCGGCCGCTGCGTCGTTATCGACAGCAGGTGCACAGTCCTCTGCAATGTCGAGCTCTGCGCATCCAGCACGGTCAGCTCCGGCTCGGCGCGATGCCACCCAGCACGACGGGCTGCAGCAGGAAGAAGGACGCACCCCGCAGGTAGTCGTCAAAGGGAGAGCCCTCGTACAAGATCGGGTCCATCGAGCGAGGAGGAGAGGATGGGATGCTGCCGATGGCAGTGCGGGGCGAAGGGAGCGCGTTGGGATGCCTGTAGATCTGAGGCCGGCTAATGTAGTGCTCGAGGCGTAAGTACTGTATCCATACTTGATGAGCTGGCTCTGCGGGGGGGGGGGGGGGGGGGGGGGGAGGGGGGGGGGGAGGGGGGAGGGGGGTGGGGGGGGGGGGGGGCGGGGGGGGGGGGGGGGGGGGGGGTGGGGGGGCAGGGGCGCGCAGCAGACCGTCGCCGTCGGAGGTCAGCCGCGCGCAGTCAGCCAGCAGCCCGCGTCCTCCGGCCTGGGATCGGTTGCAGCAGCTGCCACAGACGGCTGCCTGCCCCCTCCCGCCCCTGTCGGGACGGCCGACGACAGGGGAGCTTGTGAGGGAGCAAAGTGCACGGGGGCCATCCGGGACTAAGCAAGTATGTAGTAGGTGGTGGCTGCACGCGAGACAACGACGACGCCTCTGCCACTTCGAGCGTCCCCCTCGAAACTCGACCGGCATCCTCCCTTCCCCTCCGCACAGCACGGCCCCTACCTAGTCAGCACCGGCCTTTCTGGCACCGGACCGACCCCGCGCCTCCAGCCTCGCCTTCGCTCCCTCGTGTCCCGTCCGCTCGTCGCGCGCACGCTCGCCGCCTAGGACAACGCGGCCTTCGATCGACTCAGCCCGCCGCCCATTGCGCTCGTCCTACTTGCTCCCTCGAGTTTGGAATCCAGGCTTCATCCGGACTCCTCACGTCCATTGGGTCGCGGTCAGCTGCATTCGCTGTCAGTCTCAACAGCCTTGCCCAGCAAGGGCCTCGTCCGGACAAGGCGCTTTGCAGCTTGCGTCCTCCCGCAGTTTGTGTAGCTCGCACGGCCTCGACCATTCCTCGCAGGGTTCCCTCGCCGAGCTCAAGCTTCGCACGCTAGCAGCTGCCCCCAAACGCCGTGAGTACTGTCTTCCTTGTGGCCTCGCAGCCGGTTGTCGCAGGAAGCTGGCGGCAGGGGTAGCTGGAGAGAAGGGTGCTGGGCTGAAACGGACGGGGTCGTCGATTTGGAGACGGGCGCCCTTCCGGTCCTTTCCCCCTGTCGCTGCCTTCACCTCTAGCACGCTCGAGGGAACTGCTTGCGTTGCTGCCGTCCCCTGTCGCGACGGGACTGGACTCAATGCTGACTGCTTTCCTGTCGCGACGCCTGTCGAAGGCAGACGGACCTTCCCGTCATTCCTGCTGCTGGCTTACTAGCTCGGTCTTTCAAGTGGAACGTCACTCTCGCCAGTTCTCTACTCAGCACACAGTCGTTTCCCGACTTCTTCGCTCGCTCACTCAACCTCCCTCGACCGTCTCGTCAAGCCTTTTCTTCTTGGTCGCATCCCCTATCCTACCGCCCTATCCGTCCTGGTTCCTGTCGCCTGCGCGCGCGCCCCGCCCAGCACCAGCTTCGCTAGCTCCCTTTCGCAAAGCGTCGCCGACCGCTTCCCCTGAAGACCTTCAGGACAGCTCGTCAAGCTTCTCTTTTACCTCCACCGAGCGTGGATGACGGACGTCCATGCAGCCGGGCATGGCGCGCCCGGCCGACCGCCGTTCCCGCACCACCCTTACTCGGGCCAGCAGGTGCCGCAGCACCACGCCGAGGCGGGCCCGGGACCGTCTTCTTCGGCTGCTGCGCTGCCCTCTCCGGCTGCGTCGGTGTACAACCCGTATGGTGTCCTGCCGCCTGGTGAGTTCAGTCGGCTGCTGTGTGGTGAGAGGTGGAGGGGAAAGTCGCGCAGGTGTTGAGCGGGCAGCGCGCACGCGAGTTGTACAGCTGCTGACCAGAGGTTCCGGTTGCCCCTTTGCAGATGCGCCTCGGTCGTACACGCCGGTGAAGCTCGTCGGCGACGGCTCGTTCGGCACCGTTTGGCTGTGCGACTGGCACTCGCCCCTGCCGCCGGGCACGAGCCTGAGTCCGATGCAGTGTGGCGCGGGCGCGCGGCCGGAGTGGGCCGGCAAGAGGCTCGTCGCTGTCAAGCGCATGAAGCGCGTGTGGGAGCGTGGATGGGAGGAGGCGGGCAAGCTCAAGGAGCTTGAGGTGCGTTCGCGTGCTGCGCAAGTGCGACCCTCGGCCTCAGGCTGATGAAGAGCCGCTTTCACCGATCTCGCATCCTCTCTCAGTCCCTGCGCAAGATTTCGTCGCATCCCAACATCATTCCGCTCTACGACGCGTTCCTGCAGCCGTCCAAGGAGCTCTACTTTGTGTTCGAGTGCATGGAGGGCAACCTGTACCAGCTCACAAAATCGCGCAAGGGCCGGCCGATGGCGGGTGGGCTAGTCGCGTCCATCTTCCACCAGACACTCTCCGGCCTCGCGCACATCCACGACTCGGGTTACTTCCACCGCGACATGAAGCCCGAGAACCTGCTCGTGACGACGATTGGTCTGCAGGACTATACGCCCGTCCGCGATGGTCCGATCCCCCCCGGGACCCGGCTCGAGACCGACGTCGTCGTGATCGTCAAGATCGCCGACTTTGGGCTCGCGATCGAGACGTCGGCCGCGCCGCCGTTCGAGGAGTACGTGTCGACGCGGTGGTACCGTGCGCCCGAGGTGCTCCTCCGCTCAAGGGACTACGGCCCGCCCGTCGACGTCTGGGCGATGGGCACCATCATGGCCGAGGTCATCAACCTCAAGCCCATCTTCCCGGGGCAGAGCGAGGTCGACCAGGTGTACAAGATCTGCACGGTCCTTGGAAACCCGAGCAGGGAGTATGGCCTTGACGAGCGCGGCAAGCTGCGAGGCGGCGGTGACTGGGACCGCGGCATCAAACTCGCACACAACGTCGGCTTCGGCTTCCCGAAGGTGAGGACTGGCGGATCGGAAGGTCGGGGTTGTCAGCTGTGCACGGAAGAGACTGACGCGCGCCCGCCTTCATGACGCCTGCAGATGTCGCCCATCGTCTTTGCCTCGCTGTTCGACCCGCTCATCCCGCGCACGCTGATCGACGCCATCTCCGAGTGCCTGCGCTACAACCCGCGGCACCGGATCACGCCGCGCAGCCTGCTCGAACACGCCTACTTCCGCGAGACGGTGCCCAAGATCCAGGCCGCTCCGTACATCCCTGCAATGCCCGACGCGCCTGCGCGGCCGGTGGTACCGGCCCAGGCCCTCAACCAGCCGTATCTCCCGTCCGCGGCGTCGTCGCCGATGACGAGCCCGCCGCCACCGCCGGGCGCAGCAGGGCCGTCCGTTGCCCCTCTCGCTGGCAGCATCAGCACGAGCGACGTGCAGAACGTGCCCGGGCGCGACCTGCCGCCGTCGCACTCTGTCGCCAGTGGCCCGAAGCCGGGGTTCAACCTGGTCGACACGGCGGCCCACCGGACGTTGCCGCCGCTGCAGCCTTCGCACCAGGGGTCCGGCAGCCGTGTGCCCTTCTTCCCGCAGTACCGCGATGCCTCGTCGCCCGTCATGCCGCCCACGCCGTCATCGGCGTCGTCGCACTCTGTCGGCGGTAGCCGCTCGCGCCAGCCGTCCCTGTACGACGCGGCGCACCCCTCGCCGAGCCTCGAGCCGCCGCTGCCATCGCATACGCTTGGGCACGGCGGCCCGCCGATGGTTAGCAGCAGCCAGCAGCAGCGGCAGCAGCGGACGACTGGCGCTTCGGCCCTGGTCGACCAGCTCAAGAAGCTCGACCTGCCCGCTGCCGAGTTGTCGAGCTACGGCCGGCGGGCGCCGCCGTCCGCCGTCAACCGCGCGGCGGGACAGGAGCCGCCTCGATGGGCAGGCGGGCCGAGTGCCGCTGCCCCTCCTCCTCCGGCGCCTCAGCTGGCGCACTACGAGAGCAGCTCGGTGTACACGCGGGCGTCGTCGTCGTCGCTCCACCACCACCATCACCACCACCACTACCAACAGCATCCGCATGCGCACAATGGCAATGTCGGCGGCAGCGGCGGTGGCGGCGGTGTGTACGGCCAGTCGTCGGCGTCGCTCGCGTCCTCGGGCCACGGCAGCTCGTCCTCGCACCTCGTCACGCCCGCCGGCGGCGGCTCGCCCGGCGTACCCTCGCCGCACGTCCGGTCGCCTTACGACGACGACGGCGGGGCGATGCCTCCCCCGCCGCTGCCGGGCGCCGCGGCGGGCGACCCGACCGAGCGTGTGCGCAGGCTCGACCCCGTCGCGGCCCACGCGCAGGTCGAGGCGCAGCGCAAGGCAGCCGCTCTCGCGCCGCCCGCCGCGCCGGCCAAGAAGAAGAAGTGGGGGCTGTCGTCCGTCTTCGGTGGCGGCGGCGGCGGCGGCGGCGGCGGCGGCGGGAGCAGCGGCGAGTCCAAGGCGGACCACTCGCTCGTGTCGGTCGTGGAGGAACGCTCGTCGTCATCGTCGGTGCCCCTGAAGCGGAGCCAGTCGATCTCGGACCGGGCAGACAGCAACACGTCGCTCACGAGCGGCGAGACGCACACGGACCCCAAGCAGGCAGCGAAGGAGGCCAAGAAGCAGGCCAAGGCGCTCGAGATGGCCAAGCGCGAGGCGGCCGAGAAGGCGTCGCGCGAGCGCGCGCGCGCCGTCATGATGAAGCGCGAGCGGATGGTGGACGCGACCGAGCAGCACTACAGGAACAAGGCGGGCGGGGGCCCGGGCAAGCCGATCCCGGCCAGCTACCTCATCCCGTCGTCGTCGTCCTCGCTCGGCCTCCAGTCGCCCTCGACGACGTCGGTTGCCGCCGGCCACCATCACCACCAGCAGCAGCAGCGCTCGGCCCAGGCGCCGCCGCCTGCTCGCTCGGCAGCGGCATCGCAGCGGCTGCCGTCCGAGGGCTACAGGGAGTCGCATCTGCTGAGCCACCGGCACAAGTCGCGCCGGCGCGACGGCGACGACGACCACTCGACGTCGTCGCTCGACACGACGTCGTTCCGGTCGCCGTCGATCATGACGTTCCACTCGGTCGACTCGGACCCGGGCCCGAGCCGGCTCGCCCGGCAGTACAGCTCGTCCGTCGGCGTCGACCCTGCGCTCGGCATCCGCGGCACGGGCTACCAGACCAACTCGCAGGGGTCCAGCTCGTCGCCGCAGCTCTACTCGCTCCCGCAAGGGTCGCACGGGTCGATCGAGCACCAGCTCTCGCGCGACCTGCACCAGCACGCCCGGCTCGCGGGCGGCAACAGCCCCAGCATCGGCGGGTACCCGTCGGCGGCCGCCGCGGCGGCGGCGTCGCCCCAGAGCTCGTCGTACAACCCGTACGGCCGCGGCGGGAGCAAGGCGAGCAGCCTGCAGTTGCCGGGCATCGCGAGCGCAACCGACTTTGGCCTCCAGACGCAGCAGCAGCACCAGCAGGGCTACGTCAACCCCATGTTCCACGTCGTGCGTCATCTTTGCCGTCGTCCCCCCCCCCCCCCCTTCCCCAAAAAGCGCTCCGCTGACGCCCGCCCTCCGCTTGCTTCCCATCGCGGACCGCACCCACAGCGCACCGCAGCCGACGGCGACCGCAGCCAGCACCCACCGCCGCCGCCGCCGCCGCCGCCGTCGACCCAGCTGCCGTCCTTCGCCGAGCTCGCGTCCGTCGCCGACGGCCGGCGGCCGCAGGCGCCCGGCGCCGGCGGGCAGGGTGGACCCTGAGGCCCTTGGGCTTCCTTCCCCCTTCCGTCTCCCCCCTTGATCTTCCTTTTTTTTTTCTTGGCCTCCACCGCATACACTCCTCGCCTCCCAGACTCACCTCATCTTCCTCGCATGCCCCACTAGACACACACCACCCCCCCGCTTGACGGTGCCCCCCCTCCCCTTCCCCCCCACCCCCTCCTCGCTCCTCGCAGCTCGTGCATGACCGTTATCTCCCGTCCCCGTTGCACGCTCTCGGCGCCCTGCAAGCGGCTCGCACCGGAGACACCCGAGGGGGAAGGGGGGAGGGTTCGGGCAGCTTGTCTTCATAAGAACGCTCCCCCCCCCCCCCCCCCCCCCCCCCCCGCCGGCCTAGACGGCCCCCGCCGTGGCGGAGAACCC
>MVAM01000134.1:0-12195 GCA_014825675.1 Cystofilobasidium ferigula
GTGTAGACGAGTGTGTGGTGCGGTTGTGTTCGCGCGTTGGGGTCTGTGCTGTGAGTGTGGTCGGTGTTTGCTTTTTGGAATTGAAGCTGGCGCTGCCTCATCCCCTCTTTTCTGCCCCCCCCCCCCCAACCCCCCCCCCCCCCCTTCCAAGGGCCGAAGCGCGGCGGAGCGCCAACCAAAAAAAAAAGAAGGCGACGACGCACAGGTCCGGAAGACAAAGCCGTCGCCTTCGAGCAGCAGCTGGTCCCACACGCGGCACACGGCCTGCAGGTTGAGCTGGCCGGCGAACAGCGCCGTGAACCACGACGCGGGCACGTGGAGGCCGTTCGAGAGCAGGTTGTAGTAGACCTTCGGCAGGGGGTCGGCGCCTGAGCGCGTGCGCAAAGCGCAAGGCGGCAGGGTGGAGGCGTCGGTCAGGCGGAGAAGAGAGGAGAGAAGGCAGGGGTGGAGGGACGCACAGAGCGTCTCGAGCACGCGAAAGTACGCCTCGCGCTCGCCCTGCCGCCTCGGGTCGTAGAACTGCTCGTCCGCGCCGTCCCAAAGAAGAAAAAGAAAACCCCGCAGGTCAGTTCGAGCGAAGGCTTTGCCCCGGCACGAGGCGCGCCCGCGAGCGTCCAGCCCAGAGGTGGAACCGGGCATGGCGAAGGGGGAACGCACCGCGCGCAGCACGCCCGACTTGGCCATCAGGTTGCGGAGCATGACCCAGGCGGCGGGCGGGGGCATGTTGAGCAGCGCGGTCGCTGCGAGCAGGTGGAAGCCCGTCTGGTACGGCAGCCCTTCGTCGCTCCTTGCCTGAGCAGCGCGCACGCGCAGGGCGGTCAGCGCAGGCACGCAGGGGGGCGAAGGGCAAGGGCTTTTCAGGACGGGGGCGGACGCACGACGACCCACGCGCCGAGGAACTCGCGCAGCCCGGCCCACCCCTTGGACGCCCTCTCAAACATGCCCAAGCCCGGCCACGCCTCGGCCGCGTCCCTCTCGAGCTCGTCGAGCGTCGCCTTCGGGAACCTGCCCTCCCCGCACGCGCGCTCGAACCGCTCGACGTGGCGCGCGTAGTCCGTGCGCTCCGACAGCGCCAGGCCGTTGCCGACGAGCTTGGCCCAGAGCTCGGCCCGCCAGATGGGCGGGACGCCGTCCCACCACGCCTCGCGCAGGGGCCGGCGCTTCCCCCTGTCGTGCTGCGAGGCGGCGGCGGCGTACCGGGCCGCTTCGGCGTCGAGCGCGCCGCGCGGGTCCGGGAGGAGCGCCGTCCGCCAGAGCGGGAGCGCCTGGGCGTGCGCGTGCGCGAGCGACGTCTGGGCCTGCACGAGCGTCGACGCGCGCTGCTTGTCTGCCGGGGCCGGGGGCGGGAGGGCGCGCGCGCGCACGTCGGTCGGTCGGTCGGTCGAGCAGGCGCAGTCGCAGCGTCCTTCAGCGGGGGCCAAGGAAGGGAAGCGGTGTCGATCGGGAGGCAAAGGGGGACGCACCGTGCTGCTTGGACTCGTGCATGAGCTTCTCCCACTCGCGCAGGTGCTTCAGGTCCTCTGCGAAACGCGGTCCAGCGGTCCTCCGGTCAGCCCCCTCCGTTGGTCCTTTCCCCAGAGGCCTGCGCGCCAGACGACGGCGTGGGGGGTTCCGCAAAAGGACGCACCCTCCCGGTCCTTGGGCGGCAAGTGGTGCGGCCGTGTCTTGGAGAGCACCTTCTCGAGCGCGCTCGCGCTCGTGCTCGTGCTCCCCGCTGCTGGGCCGGCGAGGCTCGGGCGGTGCGCCGCTGCGCTCGAGGAGGAAGAAGGGGTGTGCTGCTGCGTGCCGCTTGGACCGGGGCCGGGGTCGGGCAGCGGTGTGAGAGCGTGCGGAGAGGCAGAGGCCGGGTGAGAGTTCGGGGAGGAGGGGGCGAGATGGCCGCTGGCGGGGGTGGGTGTTGCCTGGTGGGGCGGAGGGGAGGAGGACGACGACGACGATGACGAGGAAGCAGCTGCAGCACCGGGGCCGGTGAAGGACGGGCGCGGGTCGTGCCTCGGGTCGTCCTCGGCGGCCGCCGGCGGGAGCGACGGTGCGAGCCCGCCGACGCGGTGCGAGCGGCTGACGGACGGCGTGTCGGGGGCGGCGCTGCCGAAGCCGGTCGCAGGGGGCGAGGGGGCGGGGGTGATGGCGACGTCGTGGAAGGGGGCGGTGAGGTCGAGGACGGACTCGGATGGCTGGGAGGGGAGAGGGAGCGCCATGCTGAGGTCCGGCTGCCGGCTGCCAACCACAGCTGGACACGATGGGAGGAGAGAAGGAGCAGAGACGACGACGACGACGACGACAGAGCCAGTCGGTTGCTCCGGGCGACGACGACGACCTGGCTGCCCCTCCAAGCACGCATACCACGCCCCTCCCAGCTCCCCTCGCCCCCCCTCCCCTGTCCCGATGGCCCGCTCTCGCAAGCCCCCGCCCCCTGCACCGTCGCTCCCGTCCAGCTCGGCGCCCGAGCTCAAGGTCAACGCCTACCACCTGCCCTCGCTCAAGGCCGCCTTCGACCAGGCCGTCATCTCCGTGCGCCTACCTCTCCCCTTCCTTTGTCTCCTCTCCCTCCGCTGATTCCCCTTCCTCCCCATCTCCTCCCCCCCCCCCCTGTCACCGGCCCTGTCGCCGGCTCTGTGCCCCCCATCCCCCCTCTCTGCGCGCCGCCGCCGTCGTTGCCAACCCGCAAGGCGCTCACCGGGCCGGACCACGCCTACACCCAGACCCACACCCACACCGACATCAAGCTCGCGCTCGGCTTCGCGGCGTGTGCGGTCGCGCTCGGCAGCACGGGCTGGGTGTGGCTGGCAGGGATCGGGTGGGAGGAGAGCAAGGCCGTGCTGAGGGCGGCTGTCGGCGCGTGCGTTCCCTTCCCCCTTCTCCCCCCTTTGCTCCTTCCCCCTTCCTTCCACCACCACCCGGCATGCACAGATGGCTGACGGAGGCAAGCGATCGGCCACACCAGCTACGCGCTCCTGTCGCTCCTGTCGGTGCTGTACGCGTGGCGCGTCGAGAAGGGCACGGTGTTCGTCGGCAAGAAGAAGACGCTCGTCGACGGCCGGGTGCGTCGTCCCCTCGTCCTCCCTCCTCCTCCTCTTACCTGCCCCTCCCGTGCTCGGCCCACCCGCTGACGATCTGCAAGGCTGGTGCGCGCTGCGGGGGGGGGGGGGGGGGAACAGATCGAAACGTCGCACCTAACGCTGTCGACGCGGACGGTGCTAGGGCCGGCTTCGGCATCGGCATCGGGGGCGCCGGCGTACGCCGTGCGCGCGCGGCTGCGGCGGTCGACCAACGCGGGCAAGTCGCTGCTGCAGCACCTCGAGGCCGCGCGCGAGGTCGCCGTCGGCCGGTTCGCGGGCGCCGACGGCGGCGTGGACGCGCTCGGCCTCGCCGGGTGGGTCGGGGACGTGCTGGCGGAAGGAGGCGAGGGGGAGGGGAAGGGGGAGTGAGGCAAGAAGGGGAGGGGGGGGGGGGGTTTCGAGGGGTGGATCATACTCTGTGCACCTTTCTTGGGCAACCCCCCCCCTCCCCCCTCCCTTCTGTGCCCCCGGCTTCTCAGAACCAACGCCTTACCACGCAGCAGCGCTCAGGGGCTCCGAGTCAGCGGTCGGAACCCAGGCGAGCGGGTGCCGAGCCAGCTGGCCCCACGTGTGCGGCGGGGGGAAAGGAAGCCATCGCATTCGGCGATCCTCGACAGGTCCCCTTCTCACACCCCCCCCCCCCCCTCCCCCCGGTGCGCCGGCGGTTCGCGCCCGCCGCGCCACTTTCGTCTCCCCTGTCCCCCCCCCCCTCCCCCTGACCATCCTCAGCTCCCCCTCGGCCCCTCTCGTCGCACAAGGGAGCGAGGAGGAGGAGGAGGAGGAGGAGGAGGAGGACGGACGGACGGAAGCGGCGCTCTACTGCGCTGCGAGCTTGGCCTCCTGGTACCAGTTGACGCCGAGGACCGAGGGCTCGTTGAGCGTCTGTGGTTGGCGCGTGGTCCGCGGGGGGGGAGTCAGTTCCGGCTCAGCCAACGTCGGAGCGGTGGGCGAGGGGCAGCGGAAGGGTCAAAGGTTCCAAGGGGAAAGGGAAGAGGGGAAGAGAGAGAGAGAGAGGGGGGCGACGCACGCCGTGCTGGTACCCGAGCACCGTCAGGCCGCCGGCGTCCGTCGCAAAGTTGGTGCCGGCCTCGAGCGGGAAGCCGCACCACCGGCTGCGAGCGTCAGGCGACGGCCCGCGGAAAGGGTCAGCGCCTTGTGCGTCTCGGAGCTGCCGCCTCGGGCGCACGAGAGCGGCGGAGGAAAGAAGAAAGAAAAAAGAGGCGGCGAGGGAGGGGCTTCGGGGGAGGGAAAGGAAGGATGGGGGGGAAAGGGGAGGACGCACGCGATGAACACCCGCGAAAAGTGCCCGTGGCTGACGAGCACGATGTCCGCCTGCTCCGCCGCCTGGCGCCGATCCTTTTCGGTGCAGCCCTCGCCGAGCGCGGCCGCGGCCGCGCCCCGGTCCTCGGCGGCCTTGTGGATCGCGCGCACCTTGGCGATGACGCCGTCGACGCGGGCCTGCATCTCGGCCGCTGTCTCGCCCTCGTGCTTGTCGTCCGAGGGGCAGCTGCCGTCGAAGGAGGGGTGAATTGAGTGCGACCGCGCTTGCTGCAAAAGGGGGAGGGTAGACGACTTACCCGTCGCGCCAGATCTTCCAGCCCGGATTGAGCTTCTGAATCTCGTGCGTCTGCGAGTGTGCGCGCGCGCGCGCGCGTGCAAGCGAGACGCGCAACCATGCTGAAGGTCAGTCCCCGCGCTCGCCGCGCTGAACGGACAGGGTCGACCAGGGAACGCACGTGCAGCCCCTCGTAGGCGCCGTACTTCCACTCGCCGATCTCCTCCGTCGTCTGCCAGTGCATGCTCTGCTTCTGCTGCTCGGTCACGCCGTCGAACAGGAGCGCGGCGGTCCGCTGCGCGCGCAGGCGGGGCGAGACGAACACGTGCGTAAGCTTGCTCGGGTCGAGCAGCTCTTTGCGATTGGCGAATGAGCAGGGGGGCGGCAGGTGATCGTCAGCAAGAACGGGGCTAGGGGGAAGGGGGGGGGGGGTGGGGGGAGGGACGCACTGCCGTCGCCGACCATGCGCGGCGCGTTCTCCCGCATCACCTTCTCGCCGTTCTCGGTGAGCGGGATGTCCGAGACACCCGTCTATGCGAGACAGGACTCCCTTGTCAGTCGCCAGCCACGCACGGAGAGGAGGCAAGGACGGACGTGGCGGCCTGCGCGAGGGGAGCAAGGGCAAGGGCGCGGAGCGGGCGGGCGAGGGCAGACGTCAGCCCCTGAGGCCAGCGGGGTTCCTTCAACGGCAGGCTGAGCGCTCGCAAGGCCGCACCGTTGATGCTCCACTCGGTCTCGCCTGCGACGGGAGAGGGAGGGTGGTCAGCAAGGAGCTGAGCGAGCTGAGAGGGCGAGGCGCTGGCTTACCGTGGCCTGCAGGCAGGCGCGGAGCAGAAAGGGTCGACCGACGTCAGGCCGCAGCAGCGCAAAGTCAGCTCACGGCGTGCCTCGCTTGGCAGAAGTGCAGGCTGGCCGACGGACGGATGAGGTACACTCGGGGCATGCGCGGGGCCATCTTGCGTAGCGTGATCTAAGGGAAGGGGTAGGAAGGGGGGGGGGGGGATTACAGTAGCGCGCGACCTAGCTTCAGCCCGTCCGAGCCGTCGCCCGGGCGTCTTGTATCCGCTACGCAGCACCTCGTAAGCCTCGCACCTTCCGTCCCCGATGGCGAGCACCAGCGCGACTAGGCGGCAGCAGCACGGCGCACGCCCGCAGCAGCCGGTCATCACGCTCGACGAGTGGGAGGCCAGGACGCCGCTGCTCGAGCACCAGCTCGCGAGCATCTCGCGCGTCCGCCAGGCGGGCGACCGCCGGCCCCTGCCCGACAAGGTAGGCGTCCCTTGGCCAGAGCATGGCGGCCGCTCGTCTGTGCTGACTGCTTGCTCTCCCCCTGTCGCTGCTTGCCTGTTCCAGTTCGACAACCCCCCCTCGACGCCGGTGGCGGGCGGCTCCTCCTTCGCACCTCTTTCGCGGCCGTCCACGCCCTCAGGCAGCGTGCGCAGGCCGCACCCCTCGCTCCTCCACAACGTCCTCTCCCCCGGTTCACGTCCTCCTTCCCGCCCTGGCACGCCGGCGAGCAACACCCACGGCTCGTCCAGCACCAACAGCGCCGCTGCGGCCGGGGGCCACCACCTCTCGTCGTCCGTGCACTCGCTCACGTCTGTCGCAGCGGCCGCGCCCCAGCCCGCGCCGCCGTCCATCGCGACGCCGCAGCAGTTCTACGACTGGTTCGCGACGCTGACCGCGGCGGTCGAGCACGAGCAGGATGCGCTGTACCGCGACCATCTGGCCGAGATCGTCGGGTACCGCAGCGCGTGCGATGCGCTGGTGGACGAGTGCGACCGCGCGGGCGAGGTGTGTGAGCAGATGGCGGAGAGCTTCAGGTTCGTTGAGGAGCGGTCGCAGAGCCTGCAGGCGGCGTGCGAGGAGCTCCTCGAGGAGCAGGTGCGTCCTTCGGCGGCTGCCGTTGACGACGTTGAGAGGGCAGACGCTGACGCCGACCCGCGCTGCAGAGCCGGCTCCTGACCATCTCGGACACCCTCTCGCAACGGCTCTCGTACTTTGCCTCGCTCGAGCCGGCGACGCGCGCGCTCAACGCGCCCGGCGCAGCGGCGCAGGTGACGGGCGCCGACTTCATCCCGATGATCGAGCGCATCGACGAGTGTCTGGCGTACTTGCAGTCGCATGTGCGTGTCTCCCTTGCCCTCTCTCCTCTCATGCTCGCCTGAGTCTCACGTTCGGCTGCGCGCGTCAGAGAGACTACAAGGACTCGGAGCTGTACATCCTGCGCTATCAGCAGTGCCTGAGCCGCAGCATGGCCATGATCAAGCTCCACTTCGTGCAGACGGTCAAGACGCTCGGCGCGGACGTTGGCAAGCGGCTTTCGGAGCAGGTGCGCTTCACCCTCCTCACAGGTTTCACCTTGGCTGACCTGCCTTGGCCGCCCGCCCCCGCAGAACCTGTCCGAGCCCGCCCTCCGCGCTCTCCTCTACTCCAAGCCCCTGTCCCTCGTCCCGACGCTCGCACCGCTGCTCCGCGAGCTGCAGCACCGCACGCCCTTCACGCGCTCGGCGCTCATGGGCGGCGAGGCTGCGTCCGTGCGCGCGCTCGTGGGCGAGTGCACGCAGGCGTGGGTCGGGATGCGGCTCGGCGTGCTGGCGGGTGTCGTCGGGGCCGAGGTCGGGAAGATGGACCCTAGCAGGGGGGATTTGGTCGACCTCGTGCGTGCCTCTCTCTCTCTCTCTTCTACCGTGCATCGCCGGCCTTTGCGTGCTGGACTGACGGGTGCCGCGTGTTCGCGCGTAGACGAGAGCGGGGTGCGGGTACCTGAAGCAGCTGTGCTCGGACGAGTACTCGCTCTTCCGCCAGTTCTTCGCCTCGGACGGCGAGGATGCCCTGCTGTGCGTCATTTCATCTTTTTCGGACCTTCACCACACCGGTTGACTGTCGATCTCCGCTCGCGCGCGCCAGGCCGTTCCTCGAGACGCTGTGCGACTACTTGTACGACTACCTGCGCCCGCGCATCCTGCACGAGCAGAGCATCACCGTGCTTTGCCAGGTGTGCACCGTCGTCCAGGCGCTCATGGTGCTCGACTCCAGCTCTTCCGACGACGAATCGACCGACGACGAAGCCGACGACGACGACGACGGCCGGCTCGCGCTCCCTCAGACGGGGGGGAAGGAGACGCTCTCGCGCTTCTCGCGCTCGGCCGAAGGCTCGCCCGCGACAGGGTCCGACGTCTCGCCCTTCTCCAAGCCGCGCGCGCGTTTCGCGTCCGGCGGCGGGGCCGAGTTCGCGCAGGACGCCGGCCGGCTGCGGTTCGACGGGCTCGTCGACCGGCCCGCGCGCAAGGAGCACCTCGCGGCGCTGCTCAGGCCGGTGCTGCAGGACGCGCAGACGCGGCTCGTGTTCCGCGCCCAGGCGCTCATCATCAACGACGTGGGCCGGTTCATGCCGACGGAGAAGGACCTCGATTACCCGGGTGTGATCGTCAGGGGTGCGGCGTCCGCTCCGACCGTCTTTGCTTCTTTCGGCGTCCTGACGCTCCGTTCTTTTCTTTTTCGTCGGCCGCAGCCGCTGAGAAGGGCGCGTCGAAGCGCACGGCCGCCCTCAAGCCCTCGACCGGTGCCGCCGCCGCTTCCACGACGGACCTCGCCTCCGTCACCGAAGACGAGAACGACGACGATGACGGCGCGCTCTTCCGTCTGCCGTCGCTCGAGGTGCAGGAGACGTGGTACCCGTCTGTGCGCAAGACGCTGTGGCTGTTGAGCGAGCTACATCCGTTCATCGCCGTGCGTCCCCCTTCTTGCCTCCTCTCCTTGCCCGCGCACCCTGTCTGACACAGTCCGATGGGCACACACACACACTCACACAGCCGGGCATCTTCGAAGACCTCGCGCAAGAGTCGGTCGCCCTCTGCCGCCAGTCGCTGCTGACCGCGACCGAGCTGCTCAACTCGAAGGTCGGCCCGGCCGACGGCGGGCTGTTCCTCGTCCGGCACCTGCTCATCCTGAAGGAGATGATGAGCAGCGTGGAGATGGTGCGGCGGGACATGGGGGGCGAGCTGCTGGGCGTCACGGGTGCGTGCCAACCAGGGCTCTTCCCACATCCCTCCCCCCCTCCCCCCCCCCACCCCACCTCCAATCTTTTGCCCCAGACTGACGTCGCTCCCCGTACGCCGCTCAGACGCCTTCTCGGCCATGCTCTCCTCGGCGCTCAGCTTCCTCCCGTCGAGCCTCACGTTTGGGTACGGCGGCGGCGCGTCCTCCGCCCCCCTCACCTCCAGCGCCCGTTCCGGCCGGCGCGTGTCCGACTTGCTCGCAGAGGAGGACATCAAGGCCTCGCTCGACGGGACGCTCAAGGCCGCGTGCGAGGCGCTGATCGCCGCTGCCGCCGACGGGGCGACGGCGCCTTTACGCGCGTTCCTCGCGAAGGCCGGGGCGTTCCTTGCCGGCGGAGGGGAGCGGGACTTGAGCGCGCAAGAGTGGGCGACGGCGGAGCGGGTGCTGGAGGTGTGGGAGGAGGGAAGGCTGCGCATGAGGGAGGAGATCGAGCGCTGGGTCGTGAAGCTCAGGACGTACCTTGAGGACGACAAGGCGGTGGACGTGCTCATCCCGCCGATGCAGGTCCGTCGTCGTCGTCCCCCCCCCCCCCCCTTCCCCCCTTCTCGCCTTCCCTCTCTTCGGTGGGAGAGCAGAGCACTAACCAAGCCTCCCTCCCCATCATTCAACCGACCGACGGCGCGGACGCAGTCGAGCATCCTCGACGTCTACCGGCCGTTCCACGAGCTCGTCCGCGCGCAGTACCCGTTCGAGCTCGCCCAGCAGGTCCCTGCGCCGGCGCTGGTGTGGGACCTTTTGCGGACGCTGGCGGCGGAGGAGAAGGTGGAGGAGGAGAAGGACGGGGGGGATCAGGGGCGGGGTGCGCCGGCGGAGGAGGCGGGCGACACTTCATGAGCGCGGGCGGCGGGGCGGGACGGGGCGGGCGGCGGTCTCGTCTGTAAGGAATGCGATCCCAAGCCGTCCCTGAGGGCGACAGAGAAATGCGAGATCAGATGGGCGAGCCGGGCTGCGCGCCGAGAGCCCAACTGGTCGGGGTTTTCGGGAGAAGCAGGGTTTTGCGGCAGGGGCTGCGACCGGCCCGCCTTCGCGAGCTCCTCCTGCTTCCCCTCCATCCGTCCATCACCCCCTCCCCTTCTGATTCCCCCCTCCCCCATCGTTCAGCATGGCCGCCGCTCCCCTCCGCACCCTCCTCCGCACCCAGGTCAGTGTCTCCGCCCTCCCCCTCGTCCTTCTTCTCCTCTCACGCCGCAGCGACTGACCGGCCGTTTTCTCTTTCGCCCTCGCGTCGATTCGCCCGCTTGTCTCAACCGCAGGCTACCGCCGCCCCGCGCCTGTCGCGCGCGTACGCGGCCAAGGCCAAGACGCTCAAGGAGACGCTCGCCGAGCTCATCCCCAAGGAGATCGAGAACGTACGTCCCTCGACGCTGCCCGCACGCCCAGCCCAGGGCGCACCCGGCGCGGCGCGCGGCCGCCTCTTTTCCGTTGCCGCAAATCACACGGCCCGGGGTTCACCCCGCTTGGAGGCGCTGGCTGACACCTCACTGGCTCGCGTCCCTTCCTCCCCCGATCGCCCCCCCTGCCATGTGACAACCGACCCAGGTCAAGGCCATCCGCAAGGAGCACGGCCACAAGTCGTTCGGCGAGTACACCGTCGACCAGGCTTATGGGTGCGTCTCTCCCGTCCGTTGCCGCATTCGCGGACGTCATCGCCGCTGCGAGAAGACCCGGGAGCTGATTGGCCCTCCCTTGCGACCTCGCCAGCGGCATGCGTGGCATCAAGGTGCGTCCTTCGAAGCGACCGTGCTGGAGAGGGAGAGCTGGCAGCTGATCTTGACCGGTGGGTGCGATCTGCAGGGCATGATCTGGGAGGGATCCGTCCTTGACGCCGACGAGGGCATCCGTTTCCGGTACGTCCCTCTGCCCTGCTCACGATCGACGTCCTGCACGGACTGACGTCTTCCGTCCTGCAGCGGCAAGACCATCCCCGAGTGCCAGGAGCTCCTTCCCAAGGCTCCCGGAGGCGACGAGCCGCTGCCCGAGGCCCTCTTCTGGCTGCTCCTGACGGGCGAGGTCCCGACCGCCGAGCAGTGCCAGGCGCTCTCCGCCGACTGGGCCGCGCGGGCGACGATCCCCAAGTTTGTCGAGGACCTGATCGACGCCTGCCCGTCGACGCTGCACCCGATGTCGCAGTTCTCGCTCGCCGTCACCGCCCTCAACCACGACTCGGCGTTCGCACAGGCGTACCAGGAGGGCGTCCACAAGCGCGAGTACTGGCAGACGACGTTCGACGACTCGATGGACCTGATCGCCAAGCTCCCTGCCATCGCCGGCCGCATCTACCGCAACACGTTCGGCGGCGCCAACCCCCCTGCGATCGACCTCAAGGCCGACTACTCGCAGAACCTCTGCAACCAGCTCGGCTTCGGCGGCGACGCCAAGTTCGTCGAGCTCATGCGCCTCTACATCACCATCCACTCTGACCACGAGGGCGGCAACGTCTCGGTGCGTGCCTCGTTCTCGAGCGTCGTCTGCCCTGACCTTGTTTGGCTGATCATCGTCTTCACTTCAATTCCTCGCCCTGGCAGGCTCACACCGGTCACCTCGTCGGCTCGGCCCTCTCGGACCCCTTCCTCTCGATGGCCGCCGCCCTTAACGGTCTCGCCGGCCCGCTGCACGGCCTCGCCAACCAGGAGGTCCTCAACTGGGTCGCCAAGATGCAGAAGGAGATTGGCGTCGACGCGTCGGACGAGAAGGTGTCCGAGTACGTCTGGAAGACGCTCAACGGCGGCCAGGTCATCCCCGGCTACGGCCACGCGGTGCTGCGCAAGACGGACCCGCGGTACGCCGCTCAGCGCGAGTTCGCGCTCAAGCACCTGCCGGACGACAAGCTGTTCAAGCTCGTCGGCCAGCTGTACAACCTCGTGCCCGACATCCTGCTCAAGGCGGGCAAGGCCAAGAACCCGTGGCCCAACGTCGACGCCCACTCGGGCGTGCTCCTCACCCACTACGGCTTCAAGGAGCAGTCGTTCTACACCGTCCTGTTCGGTGTCTCGCGCGCGTTCGGCGTCGCTTCCCAGCTGATCTGGGACCGCGCGCTCGGCATGCCTCTTGAGCGCCCCAAGTCGTTCTCGTCCGAGGCGTCAGTCCCCGCTCTCTCTCTGTGTTCTTTCCCCTCGTGCTCCTCACGCTGACACTGTTGTGAACATCTATCCCGGCCCTGCAGCATCAAGAAGATGTTCGCCGACAAGAAGTAAAGTACTTCGTCCGACCCTCGCCCCCGTCCACCCCCTTTCTTCCCCCTCCGCCTGTTCCATAGTCACGCCGGCTCGGTGGACTGCCCCTTCATCCACTGTATACATGGCCTCGTTCTGCTGCCTTGGGCGACCTCGTGCGAGAGGCATTGAGGAAGCAGAAGCGGCGGAGTTTGAAACGAGAGCTCATTTCCGGCGCGCGCAGACGCGTCCTTCAACAGGATCTCCTTCGCCCCCCCCCCCCCCCCCCCCCCCCCCCCCCCCCACACTCCCCCCCCCCCCCCTCGCCGCGCATCAGCGCCCCAGCGTCGCACTAGCGTGAGCTGCC
>MVAM01000134.1:12205-44521 GCA_014825675.1 Cystofilobasidium ferigula
AAGGAAAGGGAGACGGGCGGGGGTTGAACAGAAGGCAACTTCCGCGCCCCGGGGGCCCCCTCCCCCCCCCTTCTCTCCTTCCCCCCCCCCCCCCCCCCCCCCCGCTACAGCACCGTTTGTCCCCCCTCCCCGCGACCCACAGGATGGCCCGTGAGTGTCGTCGGCGAGATGGTCGAAGGGGCCGACGCGTCGCTGACTCTTCGACCGCCTGTCTTGCGCTTCCTGCCGCCCGCAGAGCCCGCGGCGAACGACCTGCCCGTCGTGCGTCTCCTTGCTTGCTCCCTCTGCTACCTACCTACCTGCCTGCATCCTAGCCACGGCCCGAGGCTGACCTTTCCCGCCCCTGCTGGCAACCGTCGACCCCGCAGCTCCAGGACGACCTGACCAAGGACCGGATCCGCGTGTTCCAGGAGTTCCTCGAGGATGAGGTCCGTTTCCTCCTCTCCTTCCAAGCTCTCTCCCTTCCCCCGTCGCTTCCCCTTCAACGCGCCGCCCACCCTTTCCGGACGACGCAGCTGACCCCGAGTACGGTCCCCGCTGTCCAGAACCCGAGCTACAACTACAGGGAGGACGTGCTCAAGATGCTGCGCAAGGGCGAGGTCCGGCTGATCGTCAACCTCGACGACCTGCGCGATTACAACCGCGAGTATGCGGACGGGTGCGTCTCTCCCCCCTCCCTTCTGGATCACACTCTTCATCGTCGCGGCTGGGGCGTCAGCACGGAAGAGCAGCGCTGACTGGTGTATCGCGCGGGTCCTGGGGAGGTCAGGCTCCTGCTTCAGCCGACGTCGTTCTCGCCCGCGTTCGACCTCGCGCTGCAGTCGCTCGTCGAGGCGGTCCACGACCCCGTGCGGGACGACATCAGCAACAAGCAGTGTGCGTCCCCCGCCTCTCTGCACCTATGCGCCTGTCAGGCTCTGGAGCCCGACGATGGCTGACGGAGTGAAGGACACGCCCGGCAGTTTACGTCGGGTTCAGGGGCAGCTTCGGCGAGAACCACGTCAACCCGCGGACGCTGAGGAGCGCGCAGCTCGGCAAGATGATCAGCCTGGAGGGTATCGTCACGCGCTGTGCGTCCGATTTCTCACCCCGAAGAGACGGCGGCGCTCCCACCGTGCTGACTGCTGTTTCCCTTGATGCGTGCGCGCGGCAGGCTCGCTCGTCCGGCCCAAGATGCTGCGCTCGATCCACTTCTGCGAGGAGACCAACAACTTCCACTCGCGCTCCTACTTTGACTCGACGACACCCGGCGCACCGCAGGGCGCAGCGTCGAGCGTGACGATCCCGCGCGACGACGGCGACGGGCACGAGGTGACGATGGAGTACGGCCTGTCGACGTTCCGCGACTACCAGACGGTGTCGATCCAGGAGATGCCGGAGCGTGCGCCCGCGGGCCAGCTGCCGAGGAGCGTAGAGGTCGTCATGCAGGACGACATGGTCGACCGGTGCAAGCCTGGGGACCGCATTCAGCTCGTCGGCATCTGGAAGAGCTCGGGCGGCGGCGGCGGCTCGCGCGGCTTCAAGTGCGTGCCGAGCCTCCTCGGACACCCCTTCGTATGTGAAGACTGACGATCGTAACGTGCGACCGCTACAGCACGCATCTTCTCGCCAACAACTCGATCCTACTGTCGTCCAAGTCGGGCGGCGGCATCGCGCAGACGCCCATCACTGACTCGGACATCCGGCAGATCAACAAGCTCGCGAAGCGGCGCAACATCTTTGACCTGCTGTCGCAGTCGCTCGCGCCGTCCATCTACGGGCACGACTACATCAAAAAGTCGATCCTGCTGCTCCTGCTGGGCGGGATGGAGAAGAACCTCGCCAACGGGACGCACATCCGTGGCGACATCAACATCCTCATGGTCGGCGACCCGTCGACGGCAAAGTCGCAGATGCTGCGCTTCGTGCTCAACACGGCGCCGCTCGCGATCGCGACGACCGGCCGTGGGTCGTCCGGCGTCGGTCTGACGGCGGCGGTGACAACCGACAAGGACACGGGCGAGCGCAGGCTCGAGGCGGGCGCGATGGTGCTCGCCGACCGCGGCGTCGTCTGCATCGACGAGTTCGACAAGATGTCGGACGTCGACCGCGTCGCTATCCACGAGGTCATGGAGCAGCAGACGGTCACCATCGCCAAGGCCGGCATCCATACCAGTCTCAACGCTCGCTGCTCCGTCGTCGCGGCTGCGAACCCTATCTACGGCCAGGTGCGCATTTTTTTTCCTACCTATCTCATGATGAGTCCCCTCTGACCTCCGCTTTCATCGAGCAGTACGACGTCCACAAGGACCCGCACCGCAACATTGCCCTGCCCGACTCGCTCTTGTCGCGTTTCGATCTGCTGTTCGTCGTGACGGACGATGTCGACGAGCAGCGCGACCGCATGATCTCGGAGCACGTTCTGCGCATGCACCGCTACCTCCAGCCCGGCGTCGAGGAGGGTGCGTTCTGCCTCACTCACCCCTGCGTTCGTCCAGACGCTCCAGCGCGGACTGACCCGCACGACCTCTTCTCCTCCTCGTCCTTTCCGCAGGCACGCCCGCGCAGGACAATCTCGAGCAGAACCTCGACGTCGGCGGCGAGGCGGAGGAGCTCCGGCTTGAGACGCCCGTGTTTGAGAAGTACAACGCGCTCCTGCACGGCGGCGTGACGACGTCATCCGGCCGGGGCGCTAACAAGAAGAAGGAGGTGCTCTCGATTCCGTTCATCAAGAAGTACGTGCAGTACGCCAAGAGCCGGATCCAGCCGGTCCTCACCAAGGGCGCGGCAGACTACATCGTCGCCGTGTACGCGTCGCTCCGCAACGACGACCTCGCGAGCAATACCAAGCGCACGTCGCCCATGACGGCCCGTACGCTCGAGACGCTCATCCGTCTCTCGACCGCGCACGCCAAGGCACGGCTGTCGCAGAAGGTCGACGAGGGCGACGCGATGGCGGCCGAGGAGCTCCTGAGGTTCGCCCTCTTCAAGGAGGTCATGAAGCCTGAGCGCCGCAAGAAGCGCAAGCTCAACAAGGGCGGCGCTGCGCCCGCTGGCGACGACGAGGAGGACGACAGCGGGTCGGACGAGTCGGACGCGCCCGAGGACGAGGACGAGCAGGGCGGGGACGCAGCGGCGGCCAAGGCGAAGCGGATGGAGATGCCCGCACCATCGCCTGCGCGGTCGTCGCGCTCGCGCAGAGGCACAACGTCGCCCGTCAAGCCGGGCGCGACGGCAGCGGTCGACGACGACGACGAGATTGACGTCGACGACCTGCTGCAGGAGGGCGAGGATGCGCAGGCGGCGGCGGACGCGGAGGCAGCAGCGGAGGCGGAGGCGATGGAGACGGACGACGCGCCAGGAGCGTCGGCAGCAGACGATGCGTCGCAAGGCGAGGTCGCACCCGAACGGTACGCCCCCTTCTACCGGCCCACTCTTCCGGGACCCTTCGCAAGTTGCTGACAACTCGTTTCGCCCCTGCGCGCAGACTCGAGCTCTTCCGCAGCCGGCTCGGCGACCTCTTCGCGAACCAGCACGCCGAGGAGGACTTCATTCCGTTCGACGACGCCCTCCCCGAAATCAACACGGGGCTCGCCGCGCGCGACCTGTTCGGCACGCGCGAGGCGCGCGCCGCGCTCGTCCGCATGGCCGACGACAATCACGTCATGTTTTCCGGCGACATCATCTACAAGATCTAGCGGGCGAGCTCTGGAGCGCTTGCGCGGGGGACGGTGGTGGTGCGGGATCAGCAGGCCAAGGGGACGGCCGGGGGTGTTTGACGACTATAGTTTCTCCTCACTTGTTCACGATTCATGCTTGTACGACCAGCCCTCGACAATCCGTTCTTGCGAGGCGCCGGCAGCATGAGAAAAGGTGGTTGCGCATGTGTTGAACGGCTACAGTGTGGGGCAGGATGAAGGGGCTTAAGGAAGTCGGTTCGGGCTCATGATTCGACTTAACGTCTGGCGCTCGAGGTTGATGGGCGGCCACGAAATAACCGCGTTGAACGTCGAGTCGAGCGGCGAAGGAAATTCCCGCGCAGGCGTGGCCTGCTTGTCCTTTTTGCCGTCCGAGCCGAGGGGGAAGGTCTTTTGCTGCCAGTGATCGCTTTCAAGAGAGTTGGTTGTCGACATGCTGCAGGTCGGATCGAAGAGGTTGAGTGTTGCGAGGGCAAACTCGACGTCCTCTCGCGCGATGAGCTCGGCCTCCAGGCGGCGCCCTGGCACCGGCCCCTGCTGAACGGTGCGGCCCTCGTTCGGCTCAATGGACCATTTTGAGCCATCACTGCTGGAGGATGCGTCCGAGCTCTTGCGCTCGACCACCGCCTCGGATGCGGACTGGTGCGGCTGAAGCGTGCGCGGACCACGAGCCGGACGGACGAGGTTGGCGTACGCGAGCTCGCGTGGCGTGCTGACTGAGTCGGGTGTCGCGGACGGGTCGTCGTGCAGGACGTCGGCCGGGAAGGAGACTGCCGGGCGAGGCGTCGCGTTCTCGGCCCGCGGCAGGCAGGACGCACCATCCTCGTCGTTGTGGTCGCCGTCGTCGCCGTCCGCAGCAAGGAGGATCGGGTTGCTCCAGCGGTCGCAATCGTCGTCCCGTCCGAGCGGGGCAGGCTCGGAAAAGAGAGAGAATCGCCAGAAGGTCAAGGGGAGATCGAATGTTGAAGATAGGGCAAAGACGGTTGCCGTGCGGGGGAAGGGTAGCGGGGGAAGGGTAGCGGGGGAAGGGTAGGGAGACCGTGGTGGATCGTTAGCGGCGAGCCGGACCTGGTCATGGCGCCGAAGGGAGAAACAGTGACGGTAGAGGACACGTTCACCCGAGCTCGACGCGTCTGTAGCCAAAGGGGAGCGATGGAAGGGCAGGAGTTGCCGCCGAGGAGAAAAAGAAAGCAGGCTCTGGCAGCTCGGGGGGTTGTCTTGATAAGATCAGCGGCGGAGCGACGGGCGCGCAGCAAGTTCGTTCGGTCCCGCCGCGTGCCTGACAACCCCCTGCAGTCAGAGCGGGTCAGTGCAGCAGCACGTACGTGCTTGATCCTGCGGTAAGCTGGATTGACAGTCTACCCTGCGCGTCGACGGGCGACGGTCAAGGGCGGAGCACTGCTGAGGTTGCCCGCTCGCTCAACGACCTGACCGTGTACAGCGAAGGGCATCTGATTCATGCGGCCAGCTTCGCGTACGTCGCTGGACGGAAGATACGCTGGAAGACGTGGAGGATGTACAGTGGTACAGAGCTGCGGGAATCCAGGTCCTGTATCAGCGTTCGTTGCGAGCGAGTCGCAGGGTGAGATATGACGCACCTGACGCCGATGATCACCGCGACACGCCAGAGGAAGCCTATCGACGTGACAAACGACAGGTCTGTTTTGGGAGCGAGGTGAGCACGCCGGGATCTGCCTGCGAGGAAGGGCGCCTTTGACTTGACTCACTGAAGTACTCGGGCAGGAACACCATCGAGCCTGCGTACAGGAACAGCGTCACAACAAGCGCGATCGCCTGGTAGATGTGCCTGCGTAAGCCAAAGGAGATTAGCAACACGCTCGCAAGCCAGGGGAACAGCGGGACGAACCACTTGGTGATCTCGAGCGCGACCATGATGAGCTCGTTCAAGATGAGCGCCGTGAAGGAGATGGCGACAATGTTGAGGAACTCGGTCTCGAACAGCAGCAGCGAGAGGATCATGATGGCACCACCTGCGTCCCGTTGCAGGTGGTCAGTGCGAGCTCCGCGGAACGAAGGCAAGCAGGCGCACCTTGGAAGACCGAGACGAGGCACCACTCGAGGAAGGTCTTGAAAGACAGCGACCGCCCCTGCAGTCGCACGGACACACCCATCAGCTACGGTCGCAAGGGTTTGGTTCTCAGTGACAGACCTTGGTCAGGTCCTTGTAAAGCTCGGGATAGAGCAGCGCAACATCTTCATCGACGTCGCGGTCAAGGACGAGCGAGAAGACAGGTGCCATGGTGTAAACCTGCTCGAAGCCCAAGAAATCAGTGTTCGGCCTTACAACCAGCCCGTCAGGGGACAAACCGTTGCGTAGCCGACCTGCAGCCAGCCCTGGAAAAGCGCGATAGGCGCGTAAAAGAAGATCGCCGAGAACACGGCCTGCATCACCGAAATGATTAGGCCGCGATGGATAACGAACTGCGCGAGTTTGGCCGAGCGCTTGTAGGAATTGCGTCCGTGCCATAGGAGGACTGGCAAGAGCAGGGTTATCAGCATCTGCTTGAGTATCGACCGTCGGCTGTGCTCACGCTTTGTGATGAACGAGAACTGCGTGATCGAGAAGTCGGCTGCGGGCAGATGCAGGGTCAGTAGAGCGCTGCTCTTCAAGGTTAGACAAGCAGACACACCAGCTAGAGATGCCTGCTTGCCCTCCTTGCCAACGATGCCGAGCCCGACATCTGCAGCCTGAATCATCGAGACGTCGTTGCCGCCGTCGCCGATGCAGCACACACGCTTCTTCGTGTGCAGTCTGATGAGGCGCGCGACGTCCGCCTTCTGCGTCGGCGAGCACCGACAGGCGACGACGCAGGGCAGCTGCGTCGCGAGCTCGATAAACTCCACTTCGAGCCGGTTAAGGAGGAGCTGCAGCGACTCGCCGTCGATGACGAGGCAGCAGTCGAGCTTGGTCCGGAGGAAGTCTAGCTGCTCCTGCGCCGCCTCCAAGTCTCGCACTGTAGTGTCCAAGAAGCGTCAGGGCTGATGCACGGCAGAGAAGGGCTGAAATGAGCTCACGCTTGGCAACCTGGTGAATGTACTGGCCGCGCGCGACGAGCTTACTAGAGATGGCGATGCACGTTGCGGTCTCGATCTTGTCGCCAGTGAGCATCCTGCCGAGGGGTGCTTTTCAGTACCAAGACATGCTCAGAAGCGGCAAGATGTCGCACCAGATCTTGATGCCTGCATTCCGAAGCAGCTCGAGCGTCGGTCGCACGTCTTCCTGCAGCTTATCCTCGACGCCAGTGACAGCGAGCAGTTCGAGGTCCTGCTCGAGGTCAGCGACGACCTTCGCGATCGCCTCGTTGCGGTCTTCGGTCCTTGTGCGTGCGAGCCGGTAACGGTGCTCGAAATCGGCGTACGCATCGACCGAGAGCCGCTTCTTGCCGACGACGAGCGTGCGCAGGCCCTCGCGTGACATGTTGCCCGTCTCCTCCTCGAGCCAGTCGTTGCGTTGGACGATGCGTGCCATCACGACGTCGGCACCCTTCTCAAAGAACGTGATTTCACCCCCAGCGTCGCGGACGATGATGCCCATCCGCTTCGACTCGGACGTGAAGGGGAAGATCTCGAGCACCTCGAACGCCTGCGTCGTTCCGTCCGGCAGGCGGATCGTCATGGATGTCCTGTCGCGCGCGATGAGCGTCATGCCGACCGCTTCGGTGAACTGGACGATGGCGACCTCGTCCGGCGAAGAAGCCTGGTACGTGACCGTCTCCGAGTCGCCTTCACCCTCAACGGGCGTAACCTGCGCGACATGAGGGCCGTCAGCTTGCAGCGTAGGCAGGAGGCGCAGTGGAAGACGCACGTTGTGGCAGATTGCGAGTGCGAGGAGCGCGTCCTTGACCTTCGCCGACATGTCGCGCCGCCCTCGCGCCGCAAGGAACGCGCCGGTTGGCATCGCCGAGCTTCTGCGGCCCGTCACGGCCGCTAAGAAGGAACACGATGTCAGTCAGAGGGCGCTGCGAGGCTGCGGACCAGAGAAACGACGCACGAGGACCTGCGCCGTACGCGTTCGAGAGCTGATGTGCGACCTCGTCGAATGAGTCGAGACCGTACGACATCGTGCCGAGGTGCAGCTTTTTCATCACCATCTCTGTAAAGCCGTCCCGCTTAGGTCAGCTCGCCGGTCAAGGTCGGCTGAACAGGATACGCACCGTTCTGCGTCAGAGTGCCGGTCTTGAAGCGCAAGGAACCACGCGGTCAGCGGTGGCAGGACCACGGAAAGGGGTGAAGTGGGGGGGGGGGGGGGGCACCTTGTCGCTGAGCAGGTATTCGATGCGGCCGAGCTCTTCTGGCAACGTCGACGTGCGCACGATCGTGCCCGGGATCTCCGCGTCGGTCTGGATGTTGTGCGCGTAGACCGTTTTGCCCATGTCGAGGTTGACGCGCAGGCTGCCCAGCAGAAGAAGAAGATCAGTCTCGAACACGCGCTTGATGCAAAGTGGAAGGAAGGACGCGCCTGATGGGGATGATGGACGAGAAGAGAATGAGGAAGCGGAACACGTAAACGTACCACTGCCCCCTGAACCCATTGAGCGCAACAAGCAGGACCGACAGTGCGAACGTGACGGCGCACAGGATCTTGGCCATGCGATTGATCTCGAGGTCGAGCAGGCCAACCTTGGTCTCCGGATGGCTCGTGTTCATCACCGCTCGCGTCTGCTTGCCCGTGTAGACGACGAAGCCGACAGCGGAGCCGGCGGCGAGGACCGTGTTGGCCCAGAGGAGGTTGTCGGCCGTCAGGGGATCCGTTTGCGGCGAGACAGAGCCGGAAGGCGAGTGTTCCGGTGAAGCAGGACGGGTGTGCGGCTGGTGGGTGATGGTGCCGACGAAAATATGGATGTCTTTCATTGGTGGATCGGCTTTGCGAGGGTCAAGAGAGGGACGGTCAGCCTGCGGCGGGCCAGGTTGGCAGCGCTTGTGACGTACCGTACACCTCCCCGGACACTGTCAGCAGCTCCTCGTTCGTCATCAGCTGGAACGCAGGTACGGCGACCCTGAGCTTCCAGTCCGTTTCGCCGTCGAGCTGGTCGGTCCTGACGAAGCTCGTGCCGCTCGCGTCGCTCGTGCGGAGCAGGACCATGTCGGCCGGCACGCGTTGGTCCTTCTCGAGCAGGACGAGGTCGCCGACCTTGAGGTCAGACGAGGGCACCGCGCGCGTCGGAGGAAGAGAGGTCGTCGAGCTTGACGCGTCGAAGATGAGGTAGCGGCTCGAGTTGGCGTCCCGGTCCCGCAGCCAGCGCTGGTAATCGTCGTAGGCCTCTTTGCCCATTGTAACGAGGAGGACGAACGCCAGCGGCGCAACGTAAGTGATAATGAAGCCTGTGCCGACCAAGTCGAGTCAGCGACCGCGCAGCGCACTGCGTGCATGATGGACAGGGTTGCGCGCACCAATCTTGAGCGCCGGGATGAACTGCGACAGCGCGACTAGCAGAAAATAGAGGTTGAAGAAGAACTTGAACTGCTCGTACAGCACGAGCGGGACGAAGGTCGCAACGTTATACTTCTGGTTGCGGACGATGTTGGGCGGGAAGGTGTTCTTGGCCTTTGGCGAGGCTGCACCCGAAGAAGGCACAAAAGTGTCAGCTACGAACCTAAGCTGTAGAGTTGAGTCGAGAGCGCCCACAGCTCCGACCGAACGGGATGGTCCGCGACAGGTCCGCAGGAGGAGCCTTGCTGAACCGCGAGGATGCACCGCGCTTGCTCGAGTTCAAGGCTGCCTTCTGCGAGGAGGCACCAGGAGCTTCAGTCGTCACGACGGACACAGTCCAACCGTGCTCATAACTAACCTCGGCATTCTCATGCAGTGAGCTCTCGCCGTTTACGTCGAGCTCTTGGACATCGTCCTGATCCCTGCTGCGCTCGTGTGCGTCGTCGAGCAGGCCAGCAGCTTCCTCCTCCTCGTCGAAGACGACCTGCCCACGCCCGCCGGCTCCGCCGTAGCGCGACTGAAAGCGAGAAGCGCCCGCTTTGCCGCTGTTGGCGCCCATCCTGCTGCTCGCTGCCGGCCGGCCGAGGACGCGGAGGGGGATGCTTCGCTTGCTGCTGCGGTCTGCGTCGTAGGCGCTCGAGGAGGAGGGCGCCATCTGCGCCGCGCAAGAGGGCTGAGGGCTCGGGGATTGACGCCGCGCGAGTCGCCCGGTCAGTGCTCGTGTCGGCGGGGAGCTGCAAGCGATGGGGGCGTTGCGGGGGATGGCAGCGGCGGTCGCGTGCTGGCTTGCAGAGTCGTTGCTGCTTGCTGCTGGCCGTCCTGCCGGCAAGGGGCGCCGAGATCTCGGTCGCTCCTGGCGGGCTGCTGCTCATCAAGAGGCGGCGGACGCAGAACGGCGACGACAGCCAGCTCCCCTCTCTCGTCAGCCTGCCACTCGACCGACGCATCCAAGCAGTCCCCCGTCGACCGTCTCCTGTCGTTCGAGCCCACAGCTCCTACAGTTTGCGGTGCGAGAGGCATCGTACGTCGCCTGCCGCTGCCGTCCTCTTGCCGCCCACCCGCCCGCGCGCGCGCGCGCGCCCGTTTCAGTTCGCTGCTGACCCGTTTGCGCTCAGAGCTCGCAGACAGCAGCAACGTACGAACCGACGGCAGTTCTGCACAACTCCGTCTCCCACCAGCTGGATTGCCTGCCCAGCCTTGCTCCGCCGCCAGGATGGACGGCCTCGACTTCCAGACGCGAGGCCTCTCCGAGGTCATCCTCGACACCCTCTCCGGCAAGGCGCCTCAGGACGGCTACCTCTCGGGCTCGGCGGTCCTCAACCCACAGGACGCGTTCCCGTTGGACAAGTGGGCGCTCCGGACTCTTGACTTCCCGCGCAAGGTCCGCTTCAAGGCTGTTTCTGCGCGCAACCGCGAAGGTGCGAGAGGCCTTCTTCTCTCCCCCGATGACGATCGGCGCTGAACCTCTCTCACACCCTTCCTCTCTCCGCGACTGGCGTCGCAGCCTGTCGTCTCTTCAAGCGCAACCAGGTGCTCTTCCCCTTGATCTCCTCCCGTGACAACGACCACCTCCGGCATCGCGCGGCAGCAACGAACGGCACAGTCTCGCGCAGCGCCTCCCAGGTTCGTCCTCCCGCCTTCGACGAGGAGCACCACCTTGCCGCGTCGCCGTCCGACGAAAAGCGGCGGAGCAAGGGCAAGCAGGTTGCCGCGCCGTTCGAGGACCGCATCATCGGCTTCGTTGAGGACGATTACGGCTGCTGGCTTGTCTCGGACGACACGGGCCGCGTGCTGGGGCTTGAGGATTACTGGGCCGAGGTCGTCGAGCGCGAGGGGTACCTCTCGGAGCCTGAGTCGCTCGCGCAGGCGAGCGCAGACGACGCGCAGCGCCTGACGCTCGGCCGCAAGCGGTACGGCGGGCTGGTGATGGACATCCTGATCCAGGCGGCCGAGGTGCTCGATCACCTGCACGACAAGCACCTCGCGCTTGGCATCTGCACGCCCGAGTCGTTCCAAGTCAAGTTCAGGGCGCCTGACTCGCCCGACGCCCCGTCCGTCGACCTGTCGGACAAGGCGATCCACGAGTGGGAGCCCAAGATCGAGATCGTTGACCTTTCAGCCGCCGTTGGCATCGACGGCTTCATCGCGCCCGAGAGCAGCAGCAGCGGTTCGCAGCTCGTTGCTAGCGATGGCGACAAGCGGCGGTCCTTGGCTTCCAGTAGCCTTGCAGCGCCTAGGCCAGACGCTACCCGGTCACCATCGCCGCGCGAAAGCCAGCTCGTGCCCCTCCCGTACGGCAACGATCTGCAGTCGGACGGCTCGGGCTCTTCTCAAGCATCTCACCCTTCCTCGCACGGTCCGAGCCCGGACATAGCGCTCGGCACGACACCGAGCACCCTCAACAGCGAGTACTTCATTCGCAACCATCTGCGCTGGATCGCGCCCGAGGCACTCAGCCGGGCGCGCGTCGAGCACCGCGACCCGCGCGTCGGCGACCTGTACAGCTTTGGCGTGCTCGCGTACGAGCTCATTACGCGGTCGCCGGTCGAGCCCGTGCACGAGGAGGTCGACATGCTGTCCGATATCCACCGGCACCTTAACCACTCGATCGTCCCCGCCGCCGACCGCGTCGCTGCCAAGAACTCACTCTACCTCCTTCCGCCCCGGCTGTCCGAGATCCTTTCGCACTGCCTCAACAAGGACCCAAGTGCGCGCTACGCGTCGATGAAGGCGCTCATTCACGACCTGCGCACCTACCAGCAGCTGAGCACGGCGACAGGCGACATGGGCCTCTTCTCGGTCGGCGAGGCGGACCGCGCGTCGCGGTTCGTGCTCCCGCGGAACCTCATCGCCCGCGAGAAGCAGCTCCAATCGCTAAACGCGACGTACGTCGCTGCGCTAGGCCCGCGGCGACCGCCGCCGCCGCCTACTGGCGCTCGACCGGCGCATGGGCGCGAGTCGTCCCTCCCGCTGCCGGACGCGCAATCCGCGGCCGCGATCTACTCGGCGACTGCGACCAAGGGCGGCCTCGGAACCGTCACGGTCTGGGGCACGTCGGGCAGCGGCAAGAGCGAGCTCATGCGCGTGTGGGCGCGCGACCTGCGCGAGAAAGGTGGGAGCGCGCCGCTCGTCGGCTGGGCCAAGCTCGACCAGCACATGAAGAAGCCGCTCTCGGGCTTCGTCCAAATCTTCACCTCGCTCCTCGACCAAATTTTCTCGGACCCGAACGCAGACGTCAGTGCGTGGCGTGAGAAGTGGGTGCTTTTTAGCCATCGCAAAGGATGACAGCTCGGACTAACCCGTTTTGAGCGCCCTCCTTCAGGATCATGATGGCTCTGTCGTCGCAGGCATCCGTCTTTCTCAACCTCGTTGGTCCCGAGTGGCGCGACGTGCTGCTACTGGGCAACGACGCCGTCGTTCAGGACGTCGAGATGGACTGGGAGCACTTCCTCAACTCGACAAAGTACTGGCTCAAGCGGGTGCGGCCTGGTCTTCCGACGCTTGCTCTGCCTCCCTTTGCTGAATTTCTACTCGTCGACAGGTCCTGCAAACGTTCGCCTCGGCTGACAGGCCGCTCATCATCATGATCGACGACATCCAGTGGCTCGGGGATGAGCTGCCTTTGTGGGTCCTATCTTCACTCGCAGGTCTGGTTACTGACTGACTTCCCCCCTCTCGTCCCTCCTCACCACTCCCCCTGATAACACAGCTGGCAAGCACTGCTTGCGCCGTCTGCCAATCGGCTCGAGAACGTCCTCGTCGTCGCCGGCTTCCGCACCGAGACGATGGCCGGCGACGAGGACACCCCTCCTCCCGCCGAGCTGCTGCTGTGTAACTCGGTCATGGTGCATGTCCCGCGGCTCAACAGGCCGGCTATCGCTAGGTACCTTCAGGAGTGCTTCCATCTGGGCGACACGGATCCGAAGCAGGCGTATCTGTCAAACTTTCTGTTCAGCCAGACGTCTGGCTCCCCGCTCTTCCTCGTACGTCTCGCCTGCCACTCAGTCTTCCGAAGCGCAGCGCTGATCTGCTGCCCGGTCGTGCACGCTTCCCCTTTCCCCAGGCCAGCCTCGTTTGTCAGCTCGTCCGCGACCGCACCATCACGTTCGACTGGGACCAGATGCGCTGGACGGTCAACATCGACGAGCTTCCGCGTCATAACGCAGGCATCGACAAGTTCCTCGGTTCGCCCGAAGCTTTCATTTGTTCTGTGCAAACGCTGACTACGATGTACTTCTCCGTCACAGAGTCGGTGCTGCGGTCGTTCGACTCCGAGACACAGGAGCTGCTCATGGTGGGTTGCACTCTTCGCCACCGCGCGCCCTTCACTGCTGACCTCTCTCTGTGCTAGATGCTCTCTTGCATCAAATCGAGCGGGACGAAGATTGAGTATCTCGCCGGCCTGGTCAACATCCCGACTGATCAAGCCAAGGCGTCGCTCTTCCCCGTCTCGATGGCGGGCGTCGTCCAGCTCCTGCCTGATGGCACGGTTCGCTTCCGGCACGACAAGCAGCGCGTCGCGGCTGCGGCGCTCATCCCTGAGGAACGCAAAGCCGCTCTTCACCATCACATCGGCGCCTGGACGGTTGCACACGGCAGCGTTGACGAGTACCTTTTCGACAGTACGTCCTATGTCCTGCGCGGTATTGCTCGCCCCTGACCGTTTTCATTACCGCCTTAAGCCGTTGACTGCTTCCTGATGGCTCGCAAGCTCGGCTACCCGGTGCAGGACGAGCGCGGGCTGGCGAGCCTTGCGCTCCGTGCTGCTGCTCGCGCCAACCGCGCCGCTGCTTTCCGCCAGTCGCTGGAGTACTTGCAGTGCGCGGACGACCTCGCGCACTTGACGGAGGAGTGTTCGCTGCCTTTCGCTCAGCTCTGGACCGAAGTCTGCGCCGTCGAACGCCAGACCGAGCTCGGCATTCGGAAGGCGCGTCCGACCAGCTCTTTTGCAACCTTCTCAACAGCCGCTGACATGTTCGGCTTTGGCCATGTCCGCCCCTTTCAGATCGAGCAGATGCTCGACAGCGTCACGAACCCTGCCAACGGCACGGGTCGCCAGACGCTGTTTATTGAGCTCCGAACGCTGCTCGTCCGACTGCTCATCAACAGCGGCCAGCTGTCCGAGGGCGTGAAGATGACGGTTGAGACGATCGAGTCGCTCGGGTACGACCAGGAGCTTCGCCGGCAGATCGCGGAGGAGAGCCTGCCGCGCACCCCAGAGGAGGTCCACTCTGTCAAGCTTGAAGCTGAGCGGGCATGGTTCGAATCGAGTGAGGAGCAGGCGATCGTGGTACTCGTCTGTCGGCTGCTCAGCTACGCTGGGTGCGTTCGCCTTGCATCTCCCTCAAGCCGCCGCCACCGCTGAGCTGTAGATCTTTGTAGACCCGCCATGTTCGTCTCGCTGAAAGACAACGGCCAAAGGTACGTTGACGTGTTTCTAGGCTGTTAGGGCGCTTCATGCTAAGCTTTTTGGTTACCACTCGCAGCTACCTCGAGCTCGGAGTTTCACTCTGCACCCGCCTGCGTTCCATCCCCCTCGCTCAACGCGCCGACTACACGGCCTACCTCATCTCCGTTTGGTCTGTGACGGTCAGTCAAGACCGATATTCTTGTCGACCTGCAGGCGAACTCAACTTATCTGCTTTACAGGCCGTCCCCTCCCTGGCCCTTCGGCAAGCATCCGTCATGCTCGCTACCGAGGTGCGATGCGATTGCTTCCCTTCAAACCGCCCGTACTCAGCTGACGATGTTTGCCCACGCCCCACACAGATCAACCAGAAGGGCTCGTTCTTCGAGAATGCAACGGTCATCTGCTGCCTGGCGCAACTGCACCTTTGGACCGACCTCGAGCTCCTGCGCCCTGATTTTGCCCGAGCGTACGAGACGAGTGTGTCATCTGGAAATTGGGACGTCAGTTCTCCTCCCTCTTTTTAGCTCTGATGAGCTGCGCTGAATTCTGCTCTGCCCTGCAGGCCGGCACCTACGTCCTTGGCTTTGCTTTCCTCACTATGCTCGCCTCCAAGGAGTCGATAATGGAGCACGAGGCTCAGATCGTGTCGTGGTACTCGATCGTCGACCAGCTGCCGCCGCCAAGTGCGTGTTCGGCCGCGCTTCTCTGCCTGCACTGCGCTAACTTCCGTATTACCGCTCCTCCAGGTCAAGTCTTCGTCAAGGCGCCGCTGCAAGCCTTCGAGAACTTCTGCGACACGTCGCGACCGTTCGACCAGCTCAGCAGTGCGTCTCTTAGGGCTCGTCGGGCGTACTCGTTCGGGATTGACCTCTCGCTTCGCTCAGATCTCGACGGCCGCTTCATCTCGCTCAAGCGCGACCTCGCCATCGTGCGAGACTTACCCATGTACTCGCTCGAGTTTCATCTTCTCCAGCTGCACCTCAAGGTCTGGTTCCTGGCGCCTTGGTCCGAGGTCGAGCCCATCTTGCGCGGCGTGTGTCTCTCACTGTTTCGCATCTGTTCTGTTCTCTTCGCCTGACTCATGTCTCACGTGACTTTACAGGGCGATGCGTCGTATCGCCTCTTCTCCGGTGTCATCATCGCTCCACGTGAGTGAAGGCCTACCTGCGCACTTGCCCTTCTTCGGACTGACCCTGTCTTGCTTAACTCGCAGTCTGGATCTTCCTCAGTGCCTGGTACATCCTCACCGAAGGTTCGGAGGAGCTGCAAGCGGACGCGGACCGCAAGATCCAGGAGCTGGAAGTCTTCGCAAGGAGTGCGTCCTTCTTCGTTCATTGCGTTCGCTGAGATCGTGCACGCTGACCCCTGCCGACGACAGCCTCCGACTTCAAGATGCAGTTGCGGATCCTGCAGACCGTGCAGGCGGTTCGTCGGGCCAGATCTCGGCCGGAGACCTGGGCGTCGTGCCTGGTCCGCGTCGAGGAAACCCTTACCGCTGCAACCGGCCAGGGTTTCGTCTTCCTCGCAGGTTAGTTTCGCCTCCTCGCCATCCTGGCGAAGCTGCGTCGCTGACTTTCTTCGCCTCACTTTGAAGGCGTCGTCTGCTTCTTCTGGGCGCGCGAACTCGTCGCCGTCCACGGCCGGACTTCGCCCCTCGTCGCCGGCTATGCGGCTGTAGCCCACCGCAACCTCGTGCACGTCCGCATGCTCGCTTTGGCTCGTCTCGTTCGCAGTCGCTTCCCAGATGTGAACAAGGCACCACCTACGCCGTCCTTGCTCCTCCCCTCCGATGCGCTAGGCCTCCTCCCCTCCGCAGACGAAGCGTCGCTCTCGCAGCCCCGGACTGTACGCCGAGCCGACTCGTCTTCGACGGTCTCAAGCCAAGGAGGGCCGGAGCTTGCTCTGGCCTCGCCGCCCGTTGATGAGCTCGGATCCAAGCCCGACCAGCTTGACAGCCTCACCTTCATCCGCGCGTCTCTGGTCCTTGCACAGAGCGGCAACCAGATCTCGGTAGAACTCATGCGCATTCTACTGCAGGTACGTCCATCGTCCTGTCGCCATTGTCCTTCGCGCTGACCTCCACTCGTTCAGTTCTCGCGAGCATCTTACGGTGCCCTCGCGCTGGCTTCTTCAGCCTCGACAAACGGCACTGCCTCGCTCAATCTACGCGCGTGCGGCACCTACGAGAATCTCTGCTCGCACGACATCCCGCTCAGCTCAGCAGCCGAGCTCTGCCCGGCATCGACGATTTTGCACGTTTTCCGAACCAACAAGGCCGTCTTGACTGTGCCGAGCATCGAGAAACGGCAAGACCCCTTTTTTAAGGACTGGCTCCCGAGATCGATTATCGTCCTCCCGCTCGTCCTGCAAGGCGAGTGCCGTGGCGTTGTCCTGCTCCTGAGCCGGAGCTTTGCCGCTGCAGCACCTGCTCCCGCAGCGCTCGAGATGGTCTCCAGTCTTGCGTCCTTCGCAGTGCGTCCGATTCTTCCTGCCGATGTGCACGTGGACTGACATGCTGTCCCTTTGCTCTCAGGTCATTACAATTGAGTCGAGCGAAAATCGCCTCGCGCTCGAGCGCCAGGTCGCGAGCCGCACTGAGGTCCGTCTATTCGCGCTCTTTCGATCTTCTTCTCCCCCACGCTGACTCTCACGCTGAACTTCAACTGCACCATTTGCAGGCTCTGCAAAGCGCACTGTTTGTCTTGCCTTCATCGAAGGCCTCGCAAGGCCCTCAGCTGACCGTGCACGGACCGACACTCGCACAGGCAAAGCACGACCACCTTCCTTTCGCACATGTGTGTACCCCTATGCAGTCGCTCATGTTGCGTCGTGCTTACGCTGTTTGACGAGCCTGCAGGTCCCACGAGCTTCGCACTCCGCTTCACTCTGTTCTCGGCCTGCTCGGCGTCCTCGAGGACTCGGCAACCCTGACTCCCTCCGAGCGCGAGTCGTTAGCGACCATCCGCAACTCGGGCGAAGACCTCCAAACTGTCATCTCTAACGTCCTCGACATCAGGTGCGCCCAATTTATCGCCCAGGATGCCTCATGGAGTGCTGAATCCGTCGTCCTGCTCTGCAGCAAAATCCAGGCTGGCGGCATCGTGCCAGAGTCGATCCCATTGGACCTGCGGAACCGTGTGTTATACTTGCGCCCGCTCGCTCACTTGTCTAGCACTGACGGATATGCGTTCGCCGCGCAGTCATCGAGATTTCGCTCGAGTCTGTCGCGGCGACAGCCGTTCAGAAGGGCATCGAGGTCGTGTACACCGTCGGCGTCGCCGAGGACATCCCGTGCGGCCTGCTATCGGACTCCTTCCGCGTGAAGCAAATCCTGTACGTTCTGACGGTATCTCTTGAAGTGCTGCAGCTCGCTGATCGTTCCTGCCGGTATCGCAGACTCAACCTGCTGAGCAACGCCTGCAAGTTCTGCCCAAAAAACTCGGGCGCAGTCGTGCAGGTACACTCGAGCGCGGAGGCCGTCGATGACCGTCTGAAAATCACCATCAGCGTCAAGGACACGGTGTGTAACGCTTTCGTCGTCAGACTCAACGTAACGCTTACCCCACGCACCTTGTCGTCGCGCAGGGTCCCGGCATCCCCGCGTCGAGTGCGGAGCGCTTCGTCTCTTTTTTTACATGGCTAGTATGCTGACTCGCCGAATTGGCCTTTGCAGAGATGGACCGGCTTTTCAAG
The DNA here is from genome assembly GCA_014825675.1 of Cystofilobasidium ferigula. Classification (NCBI taxonomy): domain Eukaryota; kingdom Fungi; phylum Basidiomycota; class Tremellomycetes; order Cystofilobasidiales; family Cystofilobasidiaceae; genus Cystofilobasidium; species Cystofilobasidium ferigula. Next base: position 30,438 of record MVAM01000134.1, read on the forward strand.
ACTTTCTCGCAGGTTGACTCAACAACGACGCGACAGCACGGAGGTGAGCGTTGCTTGAGGCGTAGCTAGACGCTTCCACCTTAACGTTCACTTCGATCCGCACGCAGGTTCTGGTCTCGGCCTGGCAATTTCCAAATCACTGGCCAACCTGCTCGGTGGCGATGCCTGGGCAGAAAGTGTCCATGGCGAAGGCGCCACGTTCTCCTTTTCGTTCATGGCCGACAAGGACATCCACAGCGTCCCCCCTACTCGGTGCGTTTCCTTTCAACGTTTACGGGCTCTCGCTGACCTCTTTCGTCGTGTGCAGCCCTGCTCACGCGGTGCCCAAGTCGGCCTTCATCATTTTCCGCGGCTGCGCGATGCGGCACGTTCTCGAGAAGCAGTACGTCCATCCCTGCAGCGCTTTGGATCGCCAGTAACTGACAGCTACGCCCTCCCGCCGCTTTGTTCAGCCTCGTCGCGTACCGCGTATTCCCGTGTCGCACAGCCTCGACCTATGCGAACGCGGTCGCAGAGTCGAATCCAGAGGCTCTGAGTCATAACTCCTACGGTGCGTCATCATTGGGTCTGCGTCCTCGCGCTCAGGCCTGACAGTTGCTTTCACAATCAGACTTCGTCTTCGTCGATGCTGCCGGCATCTCTAGCGACGACTTTGAGAACATTCAGCACCTGCAGAAGCAGGCCAAGGTGCGTTCTTTGCCTCCTCAAAAGGCTCAGCAAGCTCATATACTCCCGCCGCGGCGCAGGTGATCCTTCTCACCACGTCCCTCGACCGGGGCGAAACGCTCAAGCGCTTCAACACGGACGCCGAGCACGTCCTCGTGCGCCCGGTACGTGCGCACACCCTGCACGACATGGTCAGACCCTTGCAGGCGAGCACGCCCGCCATCTCGACAACTCTCGCCAGCCAGGTTAGCAAGGTCGGCAAGCAGTTCGACAACCTGCTCGGCAAACGCTGTCCGCTCAAGATCCTGCTCGTCGATGGTGAACAGCCCTTTAAGCTTCCTCTAGACGGCGGGATTTCTGCTGACCTTCTGCCGCCCTCCACAGACAACCGCGTAAACACGGTCGTCGGCCGCAAGGTGCGCCCGGGTATTCTGCGCTCATTATCTACAGCACCTGATCTGATGCTTGCTCTGCTGCCGTCTTTGCAGATGCTCGAGCGCTTCGGCTACAGCGATATCGACTGCTGCTTCGACGGCCAGCAAGCGGTGCGTTGCGCCGCGCGATGTAATAACGGCCCTTCTGCTGACAGTGCTCTCATCCCCACCTTGGTTCATCAGGTCAACGCAGCTGAGGGCACGCGCTACGACTTGATCTTCATGGTGCGCATCCTCGCCCTTCCAGCTCGCCCGTGCATCGGTCTTCTGACTGTTGATTTTTTTTTTGCGTTCGGCCCCACAGGACCTCTCAATGGTGCGCGGAAAGCTTCACCCTCAACTTCCCGTGCTGTTTTTGCTGACTTATGAACCGCACGTCTCACTTAGCCCGTCTGCGATGGCTACGAGGCGAATAAGAAGATCAGCCACTCGCCTCTGGTCGGCCACCCTCCGCCGCTCGTCGTCGCGCTCACCGCCAAGTCTGTGTCACTTGGATCCTTCGCGTCTAAGACCTTCGCTGACGACCTCTTCCTGCTTCTGCTCGCAGCACCGACAAGGGGACTCGTGACCTGGTCATTGACGAGGGTGTACGTCTGCCGTGCATGCTAAGGCCGACCGTCCAAGACGCTGATCGTCCAGGTCCATCCCATCGCAGTTCTTTGCCTTTCTCTCCAAGCCGCTCAACGTCAGCGCCCTCGGTGCCGTCCTCACCCAGACGTACTCGACCATCAACGAAGCCAGCGCTCGACGGCGTTCGTCCGTCACCTCGGCCGCCTCGGTAGAGTTCGAGCACAGGCCGGTGATGCCGCGCATCAAATCTAGCTCTCCTCCGTCCATGATCTACGTCAGTCGTGCCGCCGCGCTTCGTACTTCTCTGCGCAACCTCCGCTGACACCTCAACCTCTCGTTGTAGCTCGACGTCTTCCTCGCTGGGTGTTAAGCCGCCCTTTTAGATGTACTATCAAGACTTCCTTGCTGTTCGTTACGCTTCGATTCGCCGCTCTTTCTCTCGGAGGGACGTAACTGTCTCGCTCGCACTGCATTCCTAAACACCTTTTCTCAACCCTCATCTCTCCATTCTCTCTTTTGCTTGTATCGCTATTTTGCTGAGCATATATATCTGCTGCCACGACTGAGGACTGAGAAAGCGCGTGAGCAAGAAGGGAAGGGGGAGCCGTGGCGGACGAGGTAAGAGCGCAAATGGGGCAGGACATGCGCATCGATGCCAAGAGGTTCTGAGGACACAGTGCTGAGGAGGTGTGTAGCAGTACAATTCCACGAGGTGGCAGGATGCGGGCGGGGCAAGGAAGCAGCAGAATCTAAATGATGAAAGGGCGTGAGAAGTTTATGGGCAAGTCTACTGCACGGGCTTAGAGAGCTTCGCGGCGGAGCGCTCGCTCGCAAGACGGATGGCCCAGGTGAGCTCGTACGTCTTGGTGGCGTCGAGATAAGACGAGAGGACCTGAGGCTCAGGACCGTGCTCGATCTGCCAGGACGGCGACGACGGTCAGTGTTTTTGACGCAGAGCAGGAAGACAGGGATAAGCGAAGACGCACCCGGTCGATCCAGTTGCTGACCTCGCTGTAGAAGGGATCGTCGTCGCCGAATCGGTGCACCTCCTCGTGGTCGTCCCCGGGTCGGCGGACGAGCAGAGTCGGGTTGTTGTACGGGTCCTGCAGACGCAGCTGGAACCCGTCGGCGTACACCTCGAATTCGCACGAGTAGGCCTGGCCCTGGAGCGCGACGGCGTGCGTGAACTGGCCGATGGCGCCCGACTCGTACTTCCTGTAGACGTCAAGGCGGGCCAAAGGGTCAGGGGATGATGCGGGGAAACTGGGTACAGGGAACGCACCAAGAGGCGGAGGTGACACGCGGGATGCGCTCGTGCTCCGGGATCTTCGACTCGTCGATAGGAATCTTGGACAGTTGACCGGGCTTCTCGTTGAACTCAACCGAGTGGGCGCTGCAAGAAATAAGCGATCAGCTGTCTGAGAGCAGAGGCAATCCTGCTCAAGGGAACGCACAAGACGGTAGAGAGGTCGACGTCGCCACCGAAGTAGCGCGAGAGATCGCAGAAGTGAGTTCCCTGCTCGATGACAGGGCCCATCGACATGCTCTTGGTCCACCAATCCTGTGAGGCCAAGAAACAGATCAATCGCTGCGCAGGAGACGAGGAGGGCGCGTTGGACGCACCGGTTTGGCGATGGCCTCGTAAGCGCAGACGTAGCGAGCGACGGTCGCCATGACGGTGAGGTTGTTCTCGTTGAGGATCTTCTTCATCTGCTGGACGGCGGCGAGGTAGCGGAGCATGTATCCGACCGAGACGACGTTGCCACGCTTCTCGAGGATCTCTGCGATCTTGAGCGCGCCCCCGATCGACTCCTCATGCGGCTGGCCAGACGCGACCGGCTTCTCGACGAACATGGCAACGTCCGGGAAGTGCTGAAGCAGCTGGAGCTCAAGGTCGCGAGGAGGGCTGGGTCCTCCGCGGAAGAACGGAGGCGAGCCGATGACGACGGCGCTGCGGGGAAGTCGACGCGCAGCGGTCAGCCAGCCGAAACTGCTGCAACTCTCTGAGCCTCCTTTAGGACGCACTGAGGCTGGACGACTGAGCCCCCCGCGACGGCGCGCGCGTACTCGTTCACGTCCTTGTAGACCATGGTGTCCTGGTAGGCCGAGACAACAAACGAGTCGCGCTTGGCCTTGAGGGCGGCGTTGGCGCGCTCGGCCGAAGGGTCAATGACAGCAATGACCTTGAGGCGCGGACCAAGCTTGTGCTCTAGTCGAAACGAGTGGTTCCAAGGCCCCTCGTCCGAGCCGAACATGACTGTTCCAGAGTGCAGGGGAAGAGAAGATTAGGAGGGTTGGTCAGTCGTCGAGGCATATGACGCGTCAAAGCTGCTCGCGACGCACTGTTTCCAGCGCCGACCATCACGACGTTCATGGGCTCTCCGGGAGCAGGCTGCGGCTGCCTACATGGAGAAACCCGTTGCAGTCGTTAGCCTGAGCGTAAACTGTGGAAGAAGAGGCGAGCTCGGCCGCAGATGGCAGTCGAGCCCGTGCCGAGGCAGCTGCCTCATCAGGCGTCAAACAACGCACTCGTACATCGGCCGGATCTGGTCTGGGTCGATCACGTTAGCCGGGTGGTCCGGCTGCTCCCTGACGGCGAGCGAGCGCGAGAAGCTGCGGGCGAGGGACGCCGCGCGCGAAGGGAGCAGGTGAGGAGCCGAAGCGGCGGCGGACAACCGGCCTGCGCGCAGGGGCGGCGCGGTCGAAAAGCGTGCAACCGATGCCGGGCGGACGGCAGTGGCGAGCGAGGGCTTGAGGAGCGAGCGAAGAGACATGGCGGCGGAGGGTAGGACGGGGGTTGGGAGGGGATGGTGACCGTCGACCGTCGAGATGCGGGCGGCTCAAAACGTCGGAGGGAGCGTCATCGCCAGTTTGGCCGACTAATAGTAACGCACGCCCTGCACTTGGGACAACCAGATTTCCCGGCCCATACCGCAGGGAGAGGGACGCGCGCAGGTTGCTCGGGCGCGTCGCGCCTGAGAAGATCAAGGCGGATCATGTCATGTATCGCCGGCTGGACAGCCCACTCTCCGCGCGCTCCCCTCAACTGCTCTTGTACGTGCTCGCCAACCGCCGCCGCAGATGCTCGCCCGCCGTGAGGACCTCGACCTCGCCGTCTTTGCCCAGGACGTTCTTGGCCCGCAAAACTTCGCGCCACTTGTTCGGGTCGACGCCGGCGGTCGTGAGCGGCGAGAGGACGACGTCGGCCTCCGGCTGGCAGAAGTAGGCAATCGAGTCTGCGCAAGAAGGCGCATTGAGCGTCAGTCAGACTCAGGGCACAATCAACGAGATACTGGACGTACAGCGGGGTGGTGCAGCCCCCGCGGGCAGAGGAACGCGATGCAGGGTCGACCGGAAGCGACCTTGCGTCCAGGCCTCCTGCAGTAGACGTCAGCGAGCGAAAAAAAATCCTCGACGACGAGCACAACCCTCACCATCGCGTCGCCGATGTTGACGATGACCGCGCCAGGGATGACAGGCGCCTCCGTCCATACACCGCCCTCGGTATCCGTGCTAAGCGCATCCTGTCCGTTGGGTAGGAGGACTTCGAGCCCGCCGCTCGGCGCGAACAGGCATGTGAGCGCGCCGTAGTCGCTGTGCGATCCAGTGCGCGCATCCTCCTCCGTCGAGTTCGGCACATGCTCCGGGTAATGCAGGAGCCGAAGGCGGTCGAGCGTCGCCAGATGGAGGGGGGTGAAGTAGTCCTGCGGGAGCCCGAGCGAGAGCGCGAAGTACTCCAGTAGCCGCAAGCTCAGGCTGTGACATTGCTGCGAGCAGGGGAGCATTAATCTGCTGGGTTTATCTCAGTGAAGCAAAGCGAAGCGCTCACTCTGAAGAAGGTATACAGACGCTCCTGCCCGGACGCGAGGGTGGGCGGCAAGGCCTGCTGCGGCAGGCCGTCCTCGAGGTACTTGGCGACGTAGAAGCTTTCATGCAGATCGCCCTTCTTGCCCTTGCTCGGGTCCAGCGTCTCCGCCCTCAGGGTCGTCCACTGCGAGTCAGGCGAAGCAAGGAAGGTCAGCGCGGTTGCGCGATAAGGGGAGGGGGGGAAGACGACTGACGCCGATGTTAATCCCCTTCGCCCGGACGCGCTCCTTCTCTTCCTCACGCTCGGTCGTGAAGAACTTCTGCGAAAGCGAGAAGGTCGAGTCGATGTCCTCCTGAGGGATGCCGTGATCGACGACGGCGAAGAAGCCTGACTGCGTGCACGCGTCCGCAATGGCCTGCGCGACGTCTGCCGGCGCGTGCGAGGGCGCAAGGCTGATGATGGGAATGCCGCCGGTCATGCCGAAGCTGCAGAGACTGTGTATGACCTTGTCTGTGCTGTCGAGAGCCCTGGGCTGGCCGTAGACAGCTGCTGGCGCTCCTCGAGATGGTCGGCGTCGGCGGGCTGCGGGTGAAAGCGACGTCGGTCGCAGCATGTCCACTGCCGCCTGACCCCATCTTCGCCTCTCTTGACGCAGCCCAGGATGTCGCACAGCCAGCCCTTGCTCTCGTCCCAGATCGAACCAGACTCATCCTCGCCGCCGTCGTCACCCTTCCCGTCTGGCAACATCGGCGGCGCATCCTCGTCCGCGCCCCGTTCGCCGCCGTCGACTAGCAACTCGGGCTTGCCGGTACCCGTCACCCAGGGCAGCAACCAGGCCGGCGGACAGGATGACGGCGTTGTTGCCATGCTGAGGAGAAGCTCGCACCCGGTGCGTCCGCCTTGCCGAGCTTGAAATAGAGTAGGCAGGCGAGATGGGACTGGTCAGGGCAAGAGCGGAGCTAGGTCAAGCTGGTTGCTTCGCATCTGGCTGCCCTGTTGCTTGACTTCGAGGGCGCTGGCACGTTCGGCACGCTTGCCTTCAGACCTGATGACACGAGAGACTACGCAGTGTTGCGTGGAGAAGCTGGGCTGTGACGGGAGGAGGAGGCTTGCGCCAACCAACCCGGCCAACTTGCTAACCCGCTTCCTCCTCCGCTGCTTCAGATGGTCCTCATCTCGCTCTACCTCTTCCGCTCGCTCGCTATCGCGGTCTACGTCCTCATGGGCCTCTTCACGTCCAACTACATTCTTTCCATCGTCATCGTCGTCGTGCTGCTGTCGATGGACTTCTGGAACACACGCAACGTCTGCGGCCGGACGCTCGTCGGCCTGCGCTATTGGAACCAGGTCGACGAGGATGGCGAGAGCGCCTGGGTGTTCGAGTCGCGCGATGTGAGTACTACTGCGGCTGGCGTGGTGACCGGGCAATAGGACACTGACTCATCCCTTCCGCCGCTGCGCAGCCCTCCATCCCCGCTAACCCGGTCGACTCGAAGCTCTTCTGGACGGCGCTGTACGCCTACCCCATCGGCTGGGCAGTCCTCTTCTTTGTCTCGCTCCTAAAGTTCAGCGTGTCGTGCGTCCGTTTCTGTTCCTCGCGCATGCCCTCTGGCGTTTGTGCTGAACCAGAACCGCACCACAGGTACCTGCCCATCGTCGCTCTCGCACTCATCTTCAACCTGTCCAACGTCCTTGGCTTTACCTGTGCGTCCTAAGGCTTCTCCTCACCTCACGTGCGCTCTCAGCCTGCGGACAGCTGACGTGCGCCGCCGGCCGCAGACGCCGATCGCGACGCGAAGCAGCGCTGGGCCAATACGATGGGTTCATCGTTCGGGCTCGGGGGTCTCGGGGGTCAGCTAGTGGGCGGTATGATGCGCAGTGGGCTTGGACGGGTGCTCGGGCGCTAAGTCGCTCGCGCGGGGCAAAGGAAAGCGATATATGGCTCGCTTGCTCGTTCATTCTTCGTTGAGGGTGAGGGTCGTGACAGGAATTGATACAGTTAGTCTACCAGGTATCTGGAGAGCATGAGGGAAGGGTCGTGGACGATCAAAACAGGGTCGGAGGATTGGGAAAGCGGAAGACAGACGAGGGGAGCGAAAGAAAGGGAGAGGTCCGTCCGTCAGATCTCAGGCAGTCCTTGACGTCAAGCTCGCCGTGTAGCGAGCCCTCGTGCATCGATAGCTCGCTCAGTAGGTTGTGGCGTCGGCGTGGCGACGCTGGAAGAAGCGGTTGTGCCAGCCCTGCTTCTCGTAGTTCGCCGCCGTCGGCGCCGGAGCGGTGTATGCGGCTTCCTGGTTGCGCCTGCGCGAGCGGTACGAGCCGCACATGCCGCAGCAAGTGAGGAAGGTGGTGATGCTGCGCGAAACGGATGGCAGGTGGTCAGCTGCTCAAATTGGGGTCATTCTTAGCCGATGACGGGCGACCAGAAAGACGCACAGGAGGACAATAGCAGAAGCGAGGTGCATCCACAGCGCATTGCCAAACGAGCCCCTGAGCTCGCCGTCCGTGTAGTCCCTGAGCCTGTTCCTGGCGATCGCGAAGGCGACGATCTCGATGATCCAGGAGACCTGCGAGTAGGGCGCTGCATTAGCGTTCCTGGGGCGCGACATACTGGTGAAGGACGCACCCAGACGACAACAAGGGCGAGAAGCGACCACAAGAACGAGAAGACTTCCCAGAAGCGTGATTTGCACATCAGGGCGAATAGTGAGGTGAGGAAGACCATGAACGCCAGACCGCAAGCTGCAGAGGCAGAAGGATGGAGGGTCGGCGCTGACTTGGAGACGTTTTTGTTCTCGGTCAAACCCAGTACGCACAGACGGGGACCAGTACCAGGACCTTGGTGAGAGCGTTGAAGATGCGGTCATAATCCTCTCCTGTCGAAACAGTGACGCCGAGGACCTGCAAGATCAAGGGGTCAACGGCTGCGAAAAAAGGTTCGCTAGCGAGATTCAGACGCACCTGCGGATTGAAGGTGTAGCCGAGCGACCTGGCAGAGCACTGGCCATTGAAGCTGGTGCTGAAGATGGAGCTATGGTTACCCTAAGAGTCAACACCTGTGTTTAGGGGGCCGAAAGAGGGAAGGAAGCGGACGCACTTAACGAAGCCAACGTCTCCGAGACACCAGCCGAAGGTGCCAAAGCGCGCCTGTCCTGACACATTCGCAGCTGCGATGCTTGAGACGACGTCGGCTCTCAGAAAGTAGACTGCAGGCAAGCGAGCGAGACGCAAGTCAGCGTGACACGCGCTTGAAAGGGCAGGGTTGCTGCGGACGACGGACGCACTCGACTTGATGATGGGCGTGCTGAGAGAGCAGAGCAGCAGCAGAATGAAAGCCGCGAAGGCGAAGAAAGCGCCTGGAGCGGCGGCGGCTGGCATGATCGCAAGTAGAAAGGCGGCGAGGAAGGTGGCTTGAGGGTTTCAGAGGGAAGGGCGGAGGACCTGCGGGCTGAAAGCAGTTGACGGGCGGTTCAGCGACTCTGAGCTCAGCAAGCAGCTATAGAGTCACTGGGCCCACGAGCTGGTGGTCTTGCTGTCGGGAAAGGGTGAGATGGGTGGATGGGTGAGAGTGGAAGCAGGCGACGGAATCCGCAAGAGCAGCCTGACGTCGCTTGAAGCTGGGCGCTGCCGAGCGGAAAGGGGCAGTCGTTCGTCACGAGGCATAATTCCGGCCTCGGCGGCGAAGCGTCATCGACTGGGCCTCAGCAGCGACTGCGACAGGAAGGCAGAATAGCACAGCGCTAGATTCGCTGAAGGCAGCAAAGGCCCTTGCAGCTTTCGCGGAGGGAGGAGGACGAAGCATGAGATCCGGCTGGTGTTGCGGCGGCGCCGCGCCGCACAACGTCAACGCACGCGGCCCCCTCTTTCACTTCAGACGCCAGCGCGACATCGGGACGGTCGCAGAGGTAGAAGGTGGTGAGTTGGACGAAAGGGGGAGGTGGGGAGGGGGGGGGGGGGGCATGTGTCGGGAGTTGCAGCTAGCGCGCCATGGCGCGGCGGAGCGGGCAGAACGGCGTATGGGGCGGATGCAGTGTCGCGGCGGCGGTCACGAGTAGAAGTCGTCGCTCGCGAGGCTGATGGTCGGACTCTTGTCGAGTGGTGCATGTAGCCCCTGGTCCTTGCGCTTGGGAGTTGTTGAGTCCGGGACGTCGATTGTCGTCGCGCTGTCGTCCGGCGTAGGACTGGTGAGGTGAGCGGCCGACTCGACCGGCACGTCCAGGATCATCTGCAGTGGGGACTGATCATTGAGCGGGCACTCAGGGACGTCAAGAAGGACACGACTGCGCACATCGTCCTCGTCCTCCTCACCGCCCCCACATCCGCCCTCGTCCGACGCTGAGTCGGCCTCGGACTCTAGGTCGTTGTGTCGCGTACGCATACCCTTCCGTTTGCCCGCACCGTTAGCATTCGCCTTGACCTGCCCTCCGTCTCTCGCCTTCTTCTTGCCCGCGCGCTCATGCTTCGGCGTGCCGGCGCGTCGCTTGCGCCCAAGTAGCTCGTCGATCCGTTCCTCGGCCGCCTCGACGTCGCTCGAGGGCCGGTGCGTGCTTGGCGTGCTGGGAAGGTCGGAGAGAAAGGAGCTTAGAGAGAGGGGCTGTTGTGTGAGGGGTTGGGAGGGAGGAGTGATTCGGCGGAGGGACGACCGGGTGCGCCAGGTGACGGCGAGGGACGTGCTGCGCGAAAGATGGCAAGGCGAGCAAGAGCGAGTCAGCGCAACGCTTTCCCACGACAAGCTAGAGCATGGAGAGCGCACCCGAAGCCGAACTCATCGTTGTCGAGCTCGATGGGCGTAATTTTCCTGCTCTCCAGCCGCCTGCTGCCTCCGCCCTTCCCACCATCTCTCGGCACTGGGTCGTCCCTTCTCGTCCCGTCCCTGCGCGTGCGCTTCTTCGGCGCCTGGCCCTTGCCCCTCCGCGTGCCGTTGACGGTCGCTGTTGCCTGAGCTGGCCGATGAGCTGCAGCCTTGCCTTTGCCCTTGCCCTTGACGCCGGAAGCACCCGCTGCTGCTACTGCTGCTGCGGGCGACAGTGGCGAGCTCGGTACGGCAAAGTTCGTCTTGGTCGCGAGCGGACGGCGGACGTGAGAGCCGGAGGAGCGAGAGCCGAGAGAGGGGTGCGGCGAAGAGTGCAGGACCATGCTGGCGACGGAATCGAAGGGAGGTGGGTGTCATCGGAGGGCAGCTGATCAGAGGAGCCGACTGCGCTCGATCCTCCCCTCAACAACGCCCTCAAACACCAGCACGTCTACCCTTCTCACCAGCCCAGATCTACCGTCCTGACGGTCAGTGCCGATTCCATGTGAGCGAGGATTGCTCCCCGAAAAGAGCCCCGTCTCGCAAATCAGTCCTCCGCCCCTTATTCGTTTCGCACTCGAGTCCTCCGCGACAACAGCAAGTCGAAAGGTCATGTCTCGTCCACCGCTGCACATGGCTCTTACAGCACAGTGTCGTACTTCACCGGAGCGAGGGTCTGGGGAAGGTTGCCCTCACGGGTGATGTGGTGGGCGGCGCGCGGCTGGGCCGGGGCGCGCTTAAGGTTGATGAACTCGCCCTTCGCCTTGGCCTCCTTCTTGAGGGCGGCGTTGCGCTTGACGCGGTCGAGGAACTCCTGGCGGCAAGCAGAGTGCTTGACGTGCTCAATGCGGAGGTTGACACGCTTCTCCATGTAGCGGTTGCCGACGACCTTGAAGACGATGACACCAACACCACGGGGGGAGACGTTGTAGACAACGCCGGTCTTGCCGTGGTAGAACTGGCGGCCAAGGCAGAACAAAGAGTCAGCGCAACGAGAGGCAGCTCGAGTATGAGCAGAGACGGACCTTGTGGGGCATGCCCTTCTGCTCAGCCGAGTTAGCCTTGATGTCGACGATGTCTCCGACCTTGTAGATGGTCAGGTAGGTCGAAAGGGGGATTGTGCCCTTCTCTGCAAGCCACACCAACTAACGCGTCAGAACGCCTGTCCTCCTCCGAGCCCAGCACAGGCGCGAGAAGGACGCACTCCTGAAGTCCCTGCGGAACATGTGGCGCGTGCGCGCGCGGTAACCGAAGGAGTGAGGCATCTTGAGAGAACTGCGAGGAGGGCAGGTAGGCGGAGGGAGTCAGGTGGGTGTTGGGAGGAGGGATGAAGGGCGGCGGGTGCAGGTGGCGGTTTGGCGGCCAGCAGCAGCAGCAGCAGCAGCACAGGGAGCTTGAGGTCCAGCGCGAAGAGAAGATAGTGCTGGGTTGCCGGAGGAAGGGGAGCTGGACGTTGCTGAATGGGCTGGTCTTGTCATCCCTGACAACTGCGAGCGGTCTCTCCCCTCCTGCTGCATCCCCCTCGTCGTTCTGCTCCATGCCCTACGCCAGCGTTCCTCTCCCCTACTGCCAGCCTGTCTGGACCGGCAGCTCCAGTCCTTGGAGCTGTCGCGAAGTCGGGCTTGTCGAGTCCGTTTTGTGTCAAGCGCGACCTGGGTCCGAACGTCGTGCTGCTGCTGTTGCTACTGTTGCCGTTCCGTCCTGCAAAGACCCGCAAGGGGCAAAAGGTACGTACCTTGCTGAAGATGGATGGTCGAGACAAGGGTTCCAAGCTCAGCCAGGCACTTTCGGTTCGCTCGGGCGGGCGGGGCAGCGGGCGGGCAGCGGCGGCGGCGGCGGAGGCAGCGCGCGCAGGCGCCGGCGCAGGGCGCGCAGCAGCCCTCGCCGGCACGCCGGCAGGGCGCGCGCGCGCGCGCGGGGCGAGGGGAACAGAAGAAAACCCCGACTGTCGGGCAGTTTATTGGTATTTTGCAAATGCAAACCGACCCTCAAGTAGAACACCGCGCCGCGCCCCCTGGCCATACTCACCTGCTTCGACTGCCAAAGCTCAACCCAAGCTACATAGCGCAAATAGGAAACAGTCAAAACACTTATCATCATGCGGGCTGACTCAACTCTGCGCTGGGTAAAGGAAAGCGCATGGGACACTGACGCGCGCGCATGGGCAGGGGCGTACGCGTACACTAGAAGACAACGAACGGTCGAACTTTCGCGCTCTGGGAGGGGGGAGGGGGGAGGGGGAGGTGCATGCAGGAGCATGCAGAAGCAGATTACACAGCGATGTGCGCCATACTTGAGAGGAGGAGTACGCTGCGCTTGGGGTGGGGTGAATTCTGAAAAATGAATGTGCGCCGAACGAGAGTCGCCTGGGATAGCTTCTTCAGGCGGTCAACTTGACCCAAGAGACCCCAGCGCAGGAAGCGGGGATGGACGCAGCGTGAATTCGATTCATTCGACGCGGTACGCACTCGTTTGAGCTTTCCAGCCCGTTGTCGCGCCCATCCGCAGGAAAGGAGTCTAAAGCCACTGCGCACTTTTGCTAAGGGTGCGACACAAGTCTCCTCAGTCAAGAGGTTAGCTGATGATTCCACAAAGCTAAATAAACGTCTTGTTACCCTTGAAGTGCTTCAGTTGGACGGCGGTCTCGTCTGCCGGCAGCAAAGGGGAGAGGGTCATAAATGGATCGCACGGCAAGCACTGTGCGCCCCTCCATGTCAGGCTTGACCCAAGTCTTCCCAGCTAGCAAACCGTCTGGCAGCACCGGCTGCTCTGTCTGCCGAGTTGGGGACGCAAACAAGACCGTTTGAGCTTGGTTTGCGCAGCGACGGCCGAGTGAACTCATGCGAGAAGACTGCACTGCTCGAGGTCCTGCAAAGCAGCGCCAGTTTGAACACCCGATAGTAGATCAGCAGTGGAAGCGCTGTCAGTCGCGCTTTCGAGTTCTTGAGGGCGTCAGCCTGAGTCGGACAGCCGTGGTGAAGAAACATGAGCGCGCGCGCGGAGGTCACTGCGGGACGATGCACGTGAACATGTGAAAGAACAGACAAGCCAATGAGGTCCAGAAAGACCACACACCGCAGGCCACCCAGCTAAGGAGCCCGACCGTCAACAAGACTTCTGCGGCTGCGAAGAAGCGTCGTGTCAGAAACCGAGGCAGGCGTTCTGGTAGCTTCAGGCCGTTCCAGTCCTGGACATTGCGCGGCCGGACCCATGTCGTGTGAAAGCACCAAGATAAGATGAAGATACACCTCAGAAGAGAAAAATCAGCAGCGGCAATCCTCAATCGACCGCAGTCCTTTCCGTCATATTGAGTGGTTGACGTGGTTAATTAGGGCGTCGAGGGTGTGGCGCGCACCAAATGAGGCCGGAAGTTCTCTTGGCATGCGCCGGCCTAGTAGCGGAGTGCCTGGCGAGCGACGGAGATGACGAGCGGTGACGAGCTGAGCATCGGGCCCTGTTCGGGCGTTGAAGGGTGCGCCGGCTGAACAGGAAGATAGTGTTAGCAAAGGGAGATGGACTGCGCGTCAGCAGCAACGCACTTACGCTCCTGAAGGCCGCCCGTCTGCTGTTGAGATGACAGCCATAGCCAACGAGCGCGCTTTTCAATCTCAGCGGGAAGGTAAGTCAGAGGAAATACTGCATAGGAGGTCTGGAGGAGGAGGGTCGACGGCGGTGGTCAACGACACGAAGGGGGCGGAGTTGACGCGATGGGCCCGCGAGCCAGCAACGTCGACCTTGCCTCTTCCCTCAGATCAGCACTATGGCACCCCAGTCAGTCTGACGCTATTTTCAGGGCGATGCTTGCGCTGTACTG